>BQNB010009285.1:0-84283 GCA_026074375.1 Tanacetum coccineum | reverse complement strand
TGTATTAGCCATATTAAATCCGGTTCAATGCTGGTTTGTTTGTTTTAGTGCAATGATTTACTTATCTCGAAGCGGCATATCATTCTTAAGACTTAGGCGGGACATCATCCTAAGACCTAGACACATTTAATCCTGTCACAATTAATGCATCCGCATAAAGCATCCTTTAGTTTAATTATAATCTATCTTAGAGAATTAAAGCAGTGGTGATCCTGTTAAAACTCTAGCCTAACAGGACTTTACCCACTTATTGTTTGAAGATGTTTTACATACTGGTAGTTCAATATTCCAATCTTTATTAGTTAATTAAGAGCATGATTTCTGAAACATAAATGGGTCACCTACCGGTCCAACTAAGCTCATAATTAAAAGACAAAGACAAGACATTATTTGTGATCCTATTGGTCCAGTAATATAAGACACGATATGAAGAGCTATCCTGGTATCTAGATTACTTGGTCCGTAACACTAGACCTAGTTGAATGATAGGTCGCATATTCAAACACATAAACAAGTATGAGGTGATAAACATAATTAAACAATCAATAATAAATTAAGAAATCGATTTTAAAATAAACCAAACATTAAACTTTCATTAAGATTGCTAATACCCGAGCGTATTAGCCCGCAACCATTGTAATTATACAAGCCTGATCAAAAACCTAAGGTAAACTAACGTTTTACCTGAACGATACCCCAAAATTAAATAGTAAAAGTATAGAATTACACGGTGTCGTGCTATGGGAATCGTGAACGATGCTTACTTTTGGCTGCTCGTATTCTCTTTAGAAAATCGTCTTTTATGTGTACGGTATAGAGAATATGAATTCGCACACTAAAAACTCGTTTTTGAGTATTCTATTTATAGTGTCTGAAAAAGACTGGATGCGCCGTATGAAGAGAACAATACGATGTATTAGCGGGTGTTTCCTTGGAGTGCACGCTAAGTTTATAATCAATTAGATATATCTTCCCAAATTATATTTATTCACCAAATCTCTGAATGTCTATCCAGCTGGATTAGCGGGCTAGTGTTATTATAAAATGTTTTTTTTTTTTTTTCTTCTAAAAATTAAATATTTTATTTGTTTATTTTGTTGTTTTTTTTATTCCTAAATTTTAATTATATTTATTACAGGATCTTTGATTGTTTATCCAGGCTGGATACGGCGTATGTAGGCAGTAGGATACACCGTATTGGGAATTGAGTATGCGCATTTTCTTGTGAAGTCTAGGCGCTGATATGCCGAATCTTCTTTGCTGGATATGGCGTATGGGGTCAGAAATAAGTAATCTTCAAATATAATCGTTTAAGCTCCAAAATGTGCGCCTTTTAGCTTGTCTTCACAAAACACTCCGTAATTATTGCAATTAACAACTTTAAGCAATTAAGTAACAATTCATGCAATAATTATATAAAAGTGGGTAATTTATTTAGTTAAATATCCCCTCACTTGAATCCTACTTGTCCTCAAGTAGACTCTAGAAATTTATTGAAAATGTATCCCAACCGAAGTTAAGGACTTTTCCGTTAAGCATTTATTTCGTTCTAATCACCTGTACAAGACCAAGCTCCTCACGAAATATGGGAAATAAAAACACTCAGATCACTCGACTAATCTAGGGTGTAACATTTAATTGGTACGCTCATTTGCTCGGTCATGATTAGTTTTCTATCATATGCTTGGTAAGGATACACATCACCACCACTAGAGCTAAGGAGAAACAAGTCAAAAGGTAAATTGGGTAATTAGGCTTAAGGTTGATCATTCTAACAATCTTTCACCGAAAGTACCACACCAACAAGGCAGCTGAATCATACATACATGGCCATTACGACGGAATAGACATGTACAATTCGATCACATCCTCATTCGAGTTTAACCAAGGGTTAGGATGAAGAACGATATAGGGTAGGGATCTTCTAACTTTAAAGTAATAAACCAACAAAGTGGCTAAATCACGCATACATGGCCGTAACGACAAAATAGACATGCATTACTCGATCTCAACCTCGTTCGAGTAAAACTTAAGGTTAGTTTCTAGGAAAGGGAAGTAAACTATTGTTAAATAAAATTCACAAAACAAATAGATTAAGCTTGTACAAATTAGGTATATAGTTGCTAGTAACTTTTCCGGACCGTTCCATGATAAAGACTCGAAATATATACAAACGTTTCGATCATAGAAATGACAAAGACAACCTAAGTTGGCGTTCCCATAACAGTCAACTTCCCAATCGTCCCAAACTTACATACTTTTACAAAATCGGTGATATCGGCCATTTTATACAAAACTATACATCGCTGATTTTTATCCATATATCAACAAGTAATCGATCCTTCCAAGTAATTCATCGGTTTAAGTTCAACGAACCGATTATCAATCTTTCCTCCTCTTTTTTGATGCCATTTTCTATTTTTCCATTTTTTTAAAACATAAATCTCGGTGTAATTTCACCGTCTTCACCATCATAATTCATCTGGATAATTTCCTTTCAACAATTCATCTTCGGACACAATACATAATCGCGAAAGTAGCAAAATACACTACAAATTTTCCCATTGCATTATGCAATTTCCCGACCTAACCGGAGATAGAAAATTTCACTTTGACACAGGAAATACAAAACTTTACACAAAAGCAACTAGCAACTTTGATTAAATAGGCTTAATCTACAGGGTAGGCTAAGGTGTAAATGTGTAACAAAATAGACATTTGGTGTGAAAAGGACAGGAATGGCTCAACTGGTTTTTCTAGGGTAATCTTACTCTTATAGTGAGAGTAAGCAACGGGTTACACGGGGTTTAACTAACCAGTGTAGTTAGTTAATTACAAAACATATAGGCTTTTGGTGTTTTCCTAGAAATTTACCAGTTAAACATGTTACTCCATCTAAGTCTATAGTACTGATTATTGTGGTCTCGAGTGATATACCAAGACAAGTTCTAAAGTTTACTACATCACCGGCAAACTCATAATTTTTGTGCAATTTTTAGTAAACGTTTGGAACCGGAATAGGCTTAATTCTCACAATTTGGTATTAAGGGTTATAGTGCGCGAGATCATGTAACTAGTAATTTTTACAAAAGTTATGCTAATTATTTTAAATTTGGCATAATTTAAGCATATAGCATATTATTTGTAAAAGAAAGGACAAGTAGGCGTTATAATTCTCTATCCCCTACTTAAATTATACAACGTCCTCCTTGTATAGATAAAACAATTAAAAAAATAGGAAATAGAATTAGAACGAGGAACTCCCCTGATATGTTGCTCGAGATGATTCTCCAATTTGAGTTCTTGAGAAAAAGTATGTTGACGAGGCGTCAGAATGCTCATATGAGTTCAACACACGTCTTTTTCAGAGTATGTCATATCGTCGATTTCTTTACAGCAAGGTCCTGCATAAAATTTTAGAAGACAAGAGTGCAATTCCTTCCTCAGTTATACAATGGTTACAATACATGAAATTAAACACACATACTGTACAGGTAGTTAATACGCAGTATCCCAAACCCAAGGATACGCCGTATTGCATCCTGTAAAAAAATGTTTTAAAGTTTTGCAGGAAATTAAATGCAGAATTTAAAGACGGATAACGTCCAAACAGGTCGATACGACGTATCCATAAAGGTTCGATACGCTGTATTGAGTGTCTGGGAAGACAAACTCAATCAAACTATTAAAATTACAATTTTCAAACAATTAAAAACAGTCGGGTTGTCTCCCGGTAAGGTAAGCACTTTTCTTTCAGCTAGTCTTTAAGTTAGACTTTTTCTTTTTTTCATTCATCGTTCATTCGCTCGTACTTGTCCCCGTGAGCGAATCTCTCCATAATTTTTTGGCATGACACAAACTTTTTGCAAAATGGCATGCCGAGCACAACACCACTTGTTATATCCATATCATCAATGATTGAAAATCCTAAAATAATAAGAAAGATTCCCATCGAAAATAGGGATGTCAATCAAAGTACATACAGATTCTTCCTTTATGATACCTTGTCCTTATTTATAGAATTATAAAAACGTTAGTCGTGGGATATAAGGAAAGGAAGGAGAAAGTAGCATTAACATGTCCTATACCCAAGCATACAAGAAGAATTTCATTTGAACAACTTTTATAAGCAGGCTATGACATCATCAAGGTTGCTCAAAATCATCTTGATTCATTCTAGGTTCTAGAGGCATATCCAAATCATTTAATTCAATATAATTACCATAGTGTGGGTCGAATGATTCATTAATAGCCTCTCTTACAAACTTAGTTTTGGAACCAAGATCCGTTCTTTCTTTTACCATATAGACCCTTCTAATTATGCTAGTAGCTGGTTTAATACTTTTGAAAACAAGTTTCTCTTCCCCAACCCTTAAAGTAAATTTTCTTTTGAAACATCTATCTTGGCATGAGCGGTAGATAAGAATGGTCCGCCCCGAGATCAAATGGACATCGTCATCCTCGGGTATGTCCAAGATAACAAAGTATGTGGGAAAAATAAATTTACCAATTCTAACTAGCACGTTTTCAAAAATACCCCTTGGATGTTTAATTGTTCTGTCGGCCAGTTCAATAGTTACATAGTGTGAGCTAGATCACCTAGACCAAGGTTGAAGTAGGTAGAGAATGGCATAACACTAACACTTGCTCCTAGGTCAACAAGGGATTTATCAAAACAAACATTATAAATAAAACAAGGTAGAGTAAAGCTCCCTAGGTCTTTTTCTTTCTAAGGAAAGGTGTGATCATAGGTTTCTAGAATCTTAACTTCATATGCCTCCTTCTAATTATCACAGCAGTAACCATGCAGTCGATTAGGAAACGAAACTACTTCAGAAGATAGGCTACTGTACTGTGTATCTGATACAACGTATGGTCCTGATCCGATACGGCGTATCACAGATGAATTAACTTTAGCGGTTGAGATTGATTTTACATGGCCCCTTAGGTTTAGTTTTGTTGAGCTGGGCAAGCTTTTGATTCCTCTTTCTTGTAAGACTTTGCTCATTTGACCAATTTGAATTTCCAAGGTCTTAATCGACACTCCTTGATTTCTTATAGCTGCATCGGTAGAAGCTTGAATCTCCTTGATTATGTTCGAGTTATATTCGGTCTTTTTGCTGCCTCTGCCTATAATTTGGTTAGTAAATCATCCCTAAGTTTGTCGTTGATGTGTTTCCAATAGCTTTAAATTTAATAATGACTGAAAATACCAATTTTATTATAGGGAAACACACGGGTAAAAGTATCACCCACGTATGTAGTATAATCTTTTTAGGTAAGATCAGGTCATTCCACGGGATTGGGTATTCTAAGAAAAAGTTGATAATATTAAGAAAAGGGATTTATCTTATAGACTGTCATGGATCTAAAGATAATGATTACGATTCAAGATATAAAGGAATGTTTGGTTAGGAAGCAAAAGTACAGATGGATAAACTTGGATAGATAATTGGTTCATGAATTTAAGTATAATCGATTAAAGAAACGGTTAGTTTACTTAAAAGAATGTCTACTGTGTTATAATCCATAATACCGAGTTTCGCCTTTACTTGTGTTACAAAAATGCTTTAGGTTTAATTCAAGTTAGGAAATAATAAATATAAACTTTCTTAACCAGTTTCGTTAGACATATGGTTATAGTATTAAACCTATTTTATGCTCGGGTAAGAATCATTTTTGTTAGCCAATCCTCACAAGCTAAGAGCTAGTTGTCACTGACAAACAACTTAATCAAGCATAGAGCCGAAGTCTAGACCTATAACCGGACTAGTATGATGATCATAATTGACTATTAAATAATTGCGTATGAAACATCAAGCTTATATTTAAGTAAATTCCATTTTAACAGTTCCATTCCCGAAGTTATTCCATATCACCCATATATTCCCCAACCAAACATGTTAGTCTACTCCATATTGATAAGAACAACACACAAAACAAGTATGATTGATTCAAAAGTCATGATATAGAAATAGAGAAACGTGTTCATACCAAAATCAAATAGCAACTAGTGCTTCTGCTTACAAGGTATTTCTTCGAACGGAGATTACAATGACTTGTAACTTTAACTATACTAGTAATAACAACTTCTTGCACCACATTTTAAGATCAAATAGTACTTCCCTTCCACTAAAACCTGGAATGTGATGAAGAACAAGGTTTGTTCTTCAACAATTCCTTAAAACAACTTCCTAACTAGTGATTGTAGGTGTAGTGAAGAGAAGAATGATTGAATGGATGATTTGAGGAGCTAATTTCGTCCTCCTTTTATAGCTAAATTCTCATCATCAGTTGGAAGAGTTGGCAGGGCCAAGAGTTGCTCCATAATGGCAACATACACCATTTTGTGTAACTGTCAGGGAAGTCCGCCGCACTCAAAAATTGTTGCCGCACTTGGCCTTAATTGAATGGCATTTATTTCGTCTTGGAGTAATGCCGCACAAAATAAATTGACGCTCACTTTTGCCTCGTGCATTAATTCCTCCTTAGATTCTCTTCTAGATTCTTCTTGTAATGACCGTTAATGCATTTAACTGGATTTCTTTGCATCGTTAGTCCTTTCTGTCACTTTTGGTCCTAAAATGAATATTACACAACAAACAAGCAAACTTTGCAATATTTCATGCGTTAACGTATATATTTAGTGTATTTTTGAGGGATATTTTATGTATATTTGAAGCGTTATCAAATCCCTCCATACTTAGCTTATTGCTTGCCTCAAGCAATCAAAGCGAAAGAATTTCGTATGGTAAAACAAATTAATGATCACAAGCATAGATAACGCGACAAAGCAACTCACGAATTTTTATAGATAAGATTCTTTTTCACACTCGCTCAATTTGGTAAAATAGTTATAAACGGAAGTCGCTCATACGCGCAGTCATGAAATGTTCAAATTACCATAGTGCTTGTACAGAAACTAAACTCCACCGACATGGCGTAAGCACCAAACATAAACATCAAAAGAGGTAATTTATTTAGTGATATTATTTATTATTTATTAAAAAGGTTTGTAATAAAATATAATTCACCTTTATCCGTAATACATTCGACTTTATTCTCCACATCATTCTTTTTTTTAGATTCAATTCTCGGTATATTGGGAAACTTGCGTGCCCCCATACTTAGGATAAGCATCACTACTTCTAAACGAACTTAGAAGTTTGCAACCGTCGCCACTTCATTAAACAGCTATACATCATTTTCTTTTCTCAATCATACGGATAAAATTTCAGATAGTTTTAATAGAATCTTTTTGAAAAATTTTTGTTACTTATATTTAATTTTTATCACCTCTGAATCTGTAAAATATGATACCGCGAATGTATTCTTACTGCGGTCTCATAAAGATTTCAAGCACAATTTCTAGAATTAAAAAATCACTGGCACACTCATACAATTTAAATCGATACCAATACTCCAGAAAAGGCGACGAAACTACAAATACACAACCGTAACGCGGATGAGATAGTTTGCAATTGCTCACTTCCTTAACTCGAGAAAGCTAAAGATAAAATCATCTTAGGAATCAAAGATGGATAATCTGAATCCTTAAAATCTATACCTCACAATTTCTCTGGGTAATAAATATGCTAGTATGTTTATCAATTTAAAGTCTATTGCTTCAAATATGATCAATAAAATGTTATTTAAAAAATAAATTCTTTTAAAATTTTCCTTAACTTTTCAGAATTTTTCCAGTTTATCTCCCCCCCATACTTAATATGAGCATTGTCCTCAATGTGAAAATATTATAGAGAAAAGATAAAATGGAAAAGTGAAATAATACTTTTCAATTATGATTGATATTCTGAATCTTTTCTTCACGCCAATTTGTCTCGTGCCTTTTCTTCCTTTTCCTGTTACGAATGTAAACATTTGCGCAAACAAATAATAATAATCCTAATAGATTAATAATATAAAGTACGATAATATTGTTTTTAAATGCCAACAAAGGCATTTTATACACTATAATAATAATAATAATGTTTTGAAATTGTGTTAAACAATAATTATGTGACCGCAAACATTGCGCTCCACACAACCTACTTGTGCCATCTCACACTACTTATCATCAACTGCTGCCTAGCTGATACTGTGGTGAGGAGGCTGTATTGCTGATAAGTACTTTTGTGTGTGGAGTGTGTGGTGTGGTGTGGGGGGGGGGTTGGTCATAGTGCGTTGAGCATAGCAGGTGGGTTTGGAGGCTCCTCTGGCAGTGGAACACTATAAACCCCAGCCATATGCTCAAACACTCCATGATACTTGTCCCAGTAATATGACTGCCTATACTCCATCCGCTCTATCGCATCATGGCGTATCTCCACCCTACCCATCCTACCATATAAATCCTGCATAGATGCTCTCGGCGCTAGGAATACCAACTCTAGGCACACCCGGCTCTGGATCTTCTGGAATAAGTTTACCATCAGAGTCGATCAAATCTCTAAGTGTAGTTAAATCCAAATCCCTACAGTAAACCTGAGTACTTAAGCTCCTCACCACATCCTCAGTCAACACCCTTCATTTCCTAGAAAGCTTTAAAATAAACTGACCACAACAAATTTGACTCTCTTTTTTGATCCAGCCGTACCCTCTTCAGCCATTTCGCAATCACTCCAAGCTACATTTTGCATACCCGTTTGGTGTCTACATCAAACATACTTAAAATCCACAAATAATACTTTGTACCCATCATACCCAGTCGTCCTTTGATACAAACCATAAGTGATCATTTTGTAGATCACCCTCAAAATTGGTCTCCAAGTAGTAGTAGAAGTATGAATCCTAGACAAACTAAGGTTATGCTCTTGACTAATGCTTAACTAATAATTCTGAGCAGTAAAATTATCATCATTACGTAACCTCTTCAAATAAACTTTAAAACGTCGTTCTCTAGCTCGACCGCTGATACAATCCAAACCTTCCGAGCAAACTCCAACAAAGTCAACTGGTGGCACGTCCACGCAAGTCTATACTTGATGACTTCTTGGGTTTGCAACTCATCATCAACACATACGGACATCAAACTCATAGGTAGAATAAAACTCATGGAAAAGCTTGGCATAAATTGGCTCATTGATATTAAAAGCTCTAATTCAAGCCACCGAAGTAAATATCTCTTCATCTGATTCAGCTTCACACACCCTAATTCTTAACATGTCATCAATTTCTCCATCACAATCCATTCGGTTTAGCACATCCCAGTTTATGATACAAGGCGAGTAAATGTGTCTGGGAAGCAATTGGGCCAATCTAGTGTTGTACCTAGACTTTGCATCTCTGTTACATCCTTCCTACAGCAAGAACTCGTGGTGAACTTTATGGAAGCAATACCTCTTCCACGGTTTCATGTCTTGATCATTTGGATCTTGAGGATCCGGCCTCATCATCGTTTGTTCCCATAGTCTACACATAAAAAACAATCAACAATAAAGTTATAGTTATGTTAGAAATGATTTAGCACGATTGGTGAGTGTTTTGATGGTTTTAGGGACAATCTGTAACTTTCTGGTGTAAAATGTGCGACGCACTTCCCTGAAGTGCGGCGTACTTTCTAGGAAAAAGGCAAAGTGCGGCGGTTTTGGGGCAAAACCGGCGTACTTCCTGGGCGAAATAATAATAGGAATTTTTTTATCATTTCCAATAATAATTAATCATAAATCATTATATGAACAGTGCCTCAGATTGCATTAATATCAAGCATGCATGAGTTTAACAACTCCTAATTATCATAATTCTAAGGGTAAATTGCTCATATAAAACATGGATTAAGGTTTTCCTAATCTAATTATACTCAACCCTAATAATCAAAAAATTAAACAAATTAATGATAAACAAGTTTAAGGAATGAAACCAACATACCCTAGGCATGATTAGAAAGTTGATGGATTAATGTTTGAAACTTTTCCTTTGTTTTGTGTGAAACCTAGCGGTTTTGTTTTTGAGGGTGTGTGTTTTTTATAATGGCTCAGAATCTGTGTTTGTAGTTATTTATGCAGAATGCTCTAAAGTGCGAGGCCACTTACCAAAAGTGCGCGTACTTTCCTTTTTTAGAAATTATATATATGGTTTTTCTGATTACACTATCTTACATTATATGCATAATTTAAACTATTCTCAATCCATCACTTTAGCTTAATATTAAGATATAAATATCGGATTAATATTCGTAAATCAAATGTAATCCTTTATGATTTATACATATGACCTTTATTTTTTAAAACATAACATAAAACATTAAAACATAAAAAGGAAGTATATAGCTACTCCTTTATTGCCAGTTAATCTAGTACTTTAATCCATAAACCAATTGGTGACATGATACACTCTACTTGTGGTACTTTTAATAATTTTTGTCCGTTTTTCTTTGTTGTCAATCCGTGTAAATAAATGTTCCCATACGGATCTGTCCACCTTATTTCCGTACGCCACAGTCTAGTTGATTCTTCTTCTATACGAGCCCTTATAATTAGGATTCCAGTTGACTTGCTTTAATGGAACTGGTAATGAACCAAGGAAACTAACTGCTTTCTTCCAAACACTAATTTTTCCAGAATAGGTTAGTTACTGTCTGTATAGCTGATGATTGATCTTCCAGATTGGTACAGTTTAGATATGGAGCGGGTTTTGGGCCATATATCGGTGCTCCAAACTTATTTCTCTTGATCACATATTCCTCCTCATCATCACTATCACTCTCAGCTGTTCTTAGAACATCGAATCTTGTGGCTCTGAAGGTTTGATGACAGACTCCATCAAAGGTTGAGAAAAGTCTTTCTGGGGTGTTAAGTATGCTACCTATCGTATAAAGGAATCCCCGACCAACTACTATTGGTGCATCGCGGTCGATTGGTATGTCCAGGATAAGAAATTTTGCAATTATGGTAGTCACCCCCACTAGACAAAGAACATTAGAGAGTTTTCCCATAGCTTCTGCCTGGGTATGATTTATCATTGTGATTCCCCTATCAATCTTCTTAATCTCTTCTCTTCCTAATGTTTTATAGATTCGATAAGGCATGGTGTTTATATCCGACCCAGTATCTGCCAACGCATTTTCGTTAACTTTCCCCTCCAATCTGATAGGGAATATGAATGCACTAGGATCGTCTTTCTCCTTCAATGCTTCTCCCTTAATCCTTTTTACTGCTTCCTCATCTTCTTTTAAAGTCTTACCATCTAATTCCACCTTATCTTTCTAGATTTCATCGAGTATCTTCTTATATTTGTCATTATAGGCCATGGTCTCGATTACATGCCTTTTTTCTTCTAATAGAGCATACTTTTAGCTGATCTTGATTGCCAATGCCTCTTTTGCCGCCTCGTCTTGAGTTAAATGACCCCCAGCTAATGAAGATGGTCTAATATCTTGATAGAATAGATTACGGTTCTCCATGGCTTGCTTTTTCTTATGGTTGCTCTTCCCCATCTTGCATATAAATGGAGGAAGCTCTTCTCCAAACTTTGGCACATTATCAAAATTAAAATCAAGTAATTGATCCCAAGCTTTCATGTTTTCTCAGAATCATCCTCAAATGGACCTGGTTCGGGATAAATGGTGATCACCTCGCTACCAAAATCAACAACTCCTTTAGCTAGTCTTAGGAATGATCTTCCCAAAATGACTCCAGGCTCAAAATCATCTTCCTCAGGTTTTATGATGAACTTCACAAAGTAGAGCTCTCCCTTGAAAGCAACAATGAGCTCTTTCTTAACAAACTTTTTTCTTTTCTTCATTTCATAGTCCAAACACAACTTAATTGCGAATTCATTTGATATCAGGTTCTCATCAAATGCTAGGTTGATTTTACCATCATATGCTTTCAAACCATTCACGAAACATGGTGCAATGTACCGCTCACTAATCTCATCTGTTTCCATCTTGTAGAAACTGAGTGCGTTCATGACTTTCTTTCCTTTACTGCCAACCGTGTCTTGATACTTTGAAGAGTTCTAATCTCCTGATCCTTTAATTTTGTCCCTTGATATCTCAATCACATTGTCTCCTAAGCATATTTTTCTGAGACTTGAATTTGGGTCCATAATTCTTATAGAATAAGACAACATTAAAACAACTATTAGTGGGTTAGTTAAAACAAATAACAATACCTTTTTACACTTACAAATTATCAATAAATAGATAGAATTTTTTATTGCGAGCAACCTTCGTTCTAAAACGAAGAAACAATCATTCTGTTTGGTTTCAAGCAGGAAAGTGCGGCGCACATCAAAAGAAGTGCGACGTACTTCCTGAATTTTACAGCTTTTATAATTTTTAATTTTAGTATTTTTATCTTTCTTATTTTTTATATTTCATAAACATCTATTGAACATGGCAATTATCAGGTTTTCAAACATATTTATCATCATATGGTTTTTATAAATTTTCTTAATCCTTTTAAAATTTTCATTTCTATTTTTATTTTGCATGCAATCAAAACTCAATAAGCTACAATTAGCAACTAACAAACAAACATATAAATTTGGGAACTTAAATAGGCAATGCATAAAATAGTTTTTTTTTCATTTTAATGCACAATATGCTATAGTACAAGTTGACAATTATGAACATAAGGAATAAATTCCACATTTTCAAAATGGTCAAACTACGGTTTAAGAGTTGGGGGTTTTTGGTGTTTGGTGTTCTCTTTCTTAAAAACTGATTATGTTTTGTAAAAGGGGCAGGAAGTGTGGCGTACTTGGTATAAGTACGGCGTACTTTCTGAATTTTGTAGGAAAGACCGGCGCACAAATGCTTTGTGCGGCGCACTTTCTGAAGAAAATTTGGTTAGTTTGCCAGAAAACTATACGACGATTTTGAATTTTTTTGGTTTGTAAAATTATAATGACTAATTGAAGAATAAAATCAATCCATGGCAACGGCTCCAAAAACTTTAATGTGTTTCAAAAGCTTTAAATTTATAATGACTGAAAATACCAATTTTATTATAAGGAAACACACGGGTAAAAGTATAACCCACATATGTAGTATAATCTTTTAGGTAAGACCATGTCTTTCAGGCATTGTATTCTAAGAAAAAGTTGATAATATTACGAAAAGGGATTTATCTTATAGACTATCACGGATCTAAAGATAATGATTACAATTCAAGATATAAAACAATGTTTGGTTGGGAAGCAAAAGTTGAGATGGATAAACTTGGATAGATAATTGGTTCATGAATTTAAGTATAATCGATTAAAGAAACGGTTAGTTTACTTAAAAGATCGTCTACTTGTTATAATCAGAAATCCTTTCGGCCTTTACTTTTGATTATAAAAATGCTTTAAGTTTAATTCAAGTTAGGAAATAATAAATATAAACTTTCTTAACCAAGTTCGTTAGACATGAGGTTAAGCATTAAACCTTTTTATACTCGGTTTAATATCATTGTTTAGCCAATCCTCACAAAGCTAGGATCTAGGTCATAGAGAAACAACTGGAAATCAGCATATTAGCCGGAGTCTTCGACTTATATCCAATTAGTATGATGATCAAATGACTATTTAAGATCCGGTATAAAAATCAAGCTTATATTTAGTAAAATTCCAAATTCAACAGTTCATCCAAGTTTAATCCATATCACCCATATATTCTCCAACCAAACATGTTAGTCTACTCCATATTGATAAGAACAACATACAAAACAAGTATGATTGATTCAAATAGTGCTTCTGCTTACAAGGTATTTCTTCGAACGAAGATTACAACGACTTGTAACTTTAACTATACTAGTAATAACAAATTCTTGCACCACCTTTTAAGATCAAATAGTACTTCCATTCCACTGAAACCTAGAATGTGATAAAGAACAAGGTTTATTCTTCAACAATTCCCTAAAACAACTTCCTAACTAGTTATTGTAGGTGTAGTGAAGAGAAGAATGATTGAATGGATGATTTGAGGAGCAAATTTCGTCCTCCTTTTATAGCTAAATTCTCATCATCAGTTGGAAGAGTTGGGCAAGCCAAGAGTGTTGGGATTAAAAGGCTTCTTGAAGTTACTACTGCTCAGGTGAATGTTACTGCTGTTCAAATACTCTAAGTAGTTAAGACTATTAGTGGAAAGTTAATACTGTCAGTACAATGTTAAAACTGTTAGTAATCTTATTGAAATATATGCTAAGTAGTTAGTGCTGCTAGTAGTAAAGTTAAGACTGTTAGTACACAATTACTAATGTTAGTATATATTAGTATTGCTAGTACTAAAGTTACTACTGCTTATGTTTATTAGTACTGCTGATACAAAAGTTAATGCTGCTAGATTACAAATGCTAGAAGAGTTACTATTGTCAGAAGGATAAAGACAAGTAAAGAGATAAGGATTGTTTGGAGAACAAGAATACTTATGAAGATAAGTATTAGTTATTTGTGAAGAAGATATGTATAATGTATTTATTTAAGAGATTACGTTTGCTTTTAGAAAAGATCATGATATCTTTGGAAAGTATTGTAAGCCTTGTAGGGCTCCTTGGTGTATAAAAGGAGGTCCTAAGGCATAGAATTAGAAAATATAAAAAACAAGTTATTGTCATAGCTTCAAGGTTGTAAACCCTAACATTGTCAAAGAGTGTTCGTATTAATATATTGAAGCTTATTGTTTTGGATGTATTTATGTGTCTCAAACTACTTTTCTTTATTCTTCTTGGTGATATAAACTAGATTCCGCATAGTTTATATCATACACTCAAAGTTTCAGTCTTAGTACCTTTGGATTTATCCAAGGATACTAAACCTTACATCAAGCTAAGGAGTTTATATATGTTCTATTGGATCAACAAGGGGAATCAGAGCTGTTTTGTGAGCTTGAATAGAAGAAACAAACAACAACATACTAGATCTAATCTCTGTGATAAAAACGGAGCATGAACTAACTTCAACAACTTCAAGACTGTACAGACTCCCCTATCCTCAACCCATGAGAATATGATATCTGGTTAATGAGGAAGAAACAATATTTTTTTCTTTCTCATGGTGATACTCCATCTGGGAAGTAATTCTGAAGGTAACAAAGTGCAAGAAGAACTATGGGAGAAACTGAGCTGGAATATGGAACCTACTACTGTAGAAGAAAAAAGCAGGACAGGGGAATAGATTGAAATGCTAGAGAACTCTGTTGATGGCACTCCAAATAAGGATAACTGAAGTTCCATTCATATAAAGATGCAAAATACTCACAAGGAAGCAATTTGGGAGAAGAGATATGAAAGGGTACAAGAATGCCAAGAAAGTTTTTAGAGAACTCTTACCTCAAGAACAATATGAGAACTTTGCAGGATCAAGTTCAGAAACAATGGATCAAACTTTTGATAGGTTGCAAAAACTTATTAGTCAGTTGGAGATCCAAGGTGAAGTCCTTACATAAGAGGAAATGAACTTAAAACTGTTGAGAAGTCTTCCATCTGAATGAAAGACTCATGCTTTGATCTGGAGGAACAAAGAGGAAATAGAGACCATCCAGATTTAGATGTCTTGTACTAAAACTGAATAGAAATGAACCTGAACTACAATCATCAAATACAAGTCAAAACCACAAATGTGGCTTTTTGTTTCCTCCAATAGTCATCTAACAGCACCTGCAACATGCAGCACAAATGAAGCAGAGATATCACTGCGTATGGAGTTAGTGCTGCTCATACTCAATTAAATCCTACAGCTAGGGAGATACCTTAGTGATGCATGATCCTATGCTTTCCTAGCTAGTCAGTCCAATTCCCCTCAACTTTTACAGAAGATCTAGAACAAATGATCCTGATAACCTAGTAGAAATGGTTTTCAAATGGGAAATGGGTCATGCTGACAATTACAGCTAGGAGATTCCTCTAGAGGACTGCAGGAAGTTTATTTAAATGGGTCAAAAGTTGGATTGGAAATTGACTAATAGTGGAGTGCTATATTGTTCATAAAAATGGTCACTTTGCAAGAGAATGTAGAGCTCCTAGAAATCAGGAAAACAGAGGAAGAGAGAATAATAGAAGAACTGTGACAGTGGAAACTCCCACTGAAAATGCCTTGGTTGCTCAAGATGGAATTGGAGGGTATGATTGGAGCTACCAAGCTGAAGAAGAGCATCCTACAAACTATGCATTAATGGCACATACATCTTCAGGAAGTTCTTCCAGTTCAGATTCTGAGGTAGATTCTTGTTCTAAATCATGTGTAAAAGCTTATGCTACTCTCAAAGAACAATATGATAGTTTGTCTTCAGATTACAAAAAGTCTCAATTTAATTTAGTATCTTATAAAGTAGGTTTAGAATCAGTAGAAGCTAGACTAGCTCACTATAAAAAAAATGAGGCTGGTTTGAAGAGAGCATTAATGTTTTACACCTGAAGTAAACTAAGAGATAATGTTTAGTTGAAAAACTAAAAGAAATTGAAAAAGCAGAAAAAGATAGAAGATGAGTTAAAAATAACATTGAGAAGTTTTAAATTCATCTAACTCTGCAAAATTTGCCTGAAAAGGTCAAGTTTATTGACAATTTAAAACTGGACCTAGGATATAATGCAGCTTCTTCTACTGCAGCTTCTCCTGCAGTAGAAAGCTTTGTGAATTCATCTGAGATGTTAGAAAATCAGGAGTATAATAAGTCCAAATCTGATAAGGGATATCATGCAGTTCCCCCACCTTATACAGGGAACTTCATTCCCTTCAAACCTGATCTAACGTTTATGGATGAAATAGTTGAAAGTGAGAATATGGATGTTACTACTATTGTTACACCTAGTAATGTTAAGACAGTTGAGTCAAATCATGAGTCTGCTGATGTAAAAAGTAATGGTGATGCAGTAGAACCTAAAACTGTTAGGAAGAATAGCTTTAGACCTCCAGTCATTGAGGATTGGAATTCTGATGATGATAGTGAGGTAGAATTTATACCTAATGTTGAGGATAAAACTGTTAGACCTAGCACTGAAAAGATAAAATTTGTTAAGTCTGCTAGGGAAACAGTAGAGAAGGTAGAAACACCTAAACAAAACAAACACTATCCTAGAGGGAACCAAAGAAACTGGAACAATCTTATGTCCTAAAAACTAGGAAGTGACATTAAAATGATTAATAAAGCTTGTTTTGTTTGTGGAAGTTTTGAGCATCTTCATTATATGTGTGATAAAAAGGTTATAAGACAAGTATGGAACAACTCAAATAGGGTAAATCACAAAAACTTTGCTAATAAAATGACTCACCCTCACCCTAATAGAAAATTTGTTTCCACACAGTATCTAAACCAGTAGACCAGTTAATACTGCTAACACAAAAGCAGTTAATACTGCTAGACCAGTTAATACTGCTGCATCAAAACAAACTGTGAATCATCCTAGACCTTTAAATAATACTTTCAAAAGAGGATATTCACAAAGTTCAAGGCCTTTTAACAGATATTTTGCAAACAAGAATAGTATTACCAAATCAAATGTTAATACTGTCAGTGTAAAACATACTACTGCTAGAGATAGAGCAGTAGTAAGAAATAAGGGTAAAAGGGCTAATGTTGTTAAGGCCTCAGCATGCTGGGTTTGGAAAGCCAAAAATAGCAGTGCATCAACCACATTTAAGAAATATTCTTACATTGATGCACGAGGCAGATCCAAGTCTATAATGGCTTGGATCCCCAAAAAGGTCTAAATCTCTTATTTTATGTGCAGGACAACCCACAACAAAAGGAGTATAAGGAAAAAGCAGTTATTGACAGTGGTTGTTCCAGGCACATGACAGGAAACAAGGGCTATCTTGATGAATATGAAGATTATGATGGTGGTTTAGTTTCCTTTGGTGATGGTAAAGGCAGAATATCTGGTAAAGGTAAAATCAAAACAGGAACACTGGATTTTGAGGATGTGTACTTCTGTAAGGAGCTTAAGTATAATCTGTTCAGTGTGTCACAAATTTGTGACAAAAAGAACAATGTTCTTTTTACAGACACTGAATGTCTTGTCCTATCTTCTGACTTTAAGCTTCTTGATGAAAGTCAAGTATTGCTGAAAGTTCCAAGAAAAGACAACATATACAGTGTTGACCTAAAGAGTGTTGTTCCCACTGGAGATTTAACTTGTCTCATTGCTAAGGCCACAATTGATGAATCCAATACATGGCATAGGAGGCTTGGGCACATAAATTTTAAAACAATGAATAAACTTGTGAAGGGAAACCTTGTCAAAGGTTTACCTTCAAAGATTTTTGAAAATGATCATTCTTGTGTTGCTTATTAGAAAGGAGAACAACACAAAGCCTCCTATAAAACCAAGCTTGTTAATTCAATCAGCAAACCCTTACATATGCTTCATATGGACTTGTTTGGTCCTACAAATGTTAAGAGTTTAATGAAGAAGTCTTATTGCCTAGTAGTCACTGATGACTTTAGTAGATTTTCTTGGGTATTCTTTTTGGCCACTAAAGATGAGACTAGTGGGATTCTAAAGACCTTCATAACAGAAATATAAAATCAACTAGATCATAAAGTAAAAGTTATCAGGAGTGACAATGGAACTGAGTTAAAGAATAGTATAATGAACTAGTTTTGTGAAATAAAGGGAATTAAGAGGGAATTCAGTGTGGCTAGGACTCCTCAGCAGAATAGGGTAGCTGAAAGGAAGAATAGAACACTGATAGAGGCTGCAAGAACAATGTTAGTAGACTCTAAATTACCAACCACCTTTTGGGCAGAAGCAGTTAATACTGCTTGCTATGTGCTAAATAGGGTCTTAGTCATTAAACCTCATAACAAGACACCTTATGAACTTATTCATGGAAGACCTCCACTGATAGATTTCATGAAACCTTTTGGGTGTCCTGTTACCATCTTAAATACCAGGGATCATCTAGACAAGTTTGAAGGTAAAGCTGATGAGGGATATTTTGTTGGGTATTCTGTGGTTAGTAAAGCTATGAGAGTTTTTAACAAGAGGACTAGGATTATTAAAGAGACCTTAAACATTAGATTTCTTGAAAACTTACCTAACGTGAAAGGAAATGGACCAGTCTGGCTTTTTGATGTCGATTCCTTATCAATATCTATGAACTATGTGCCAGTTGTTGCAGGGAACAAAACTAATGGTATTGCAAGAACCAAAGATAACACAGTTGCAAGTCAAGCTCAAAAGGAAAAAGAACCTGAACAAGAATATATCCTGATACCTATTTGCACAACTGATCCATCAATCTCTCAAGGTCCTAAAGATAGAGAAAGGGATACTGGAATCATGCCTACAGAAGTAGATGAAAATGAAGCATCAGACACAAGTGGGAAGGATGATGTAGCAACAAGAAGTGAGTCAGAAAGCCTAAATCAAAGGGAAATGCAGACTGAAAACACTAATAGTACTAATAGTATTAATACTGTTAGTACACCTTAATACTGCTAGACCTTCTGTTGATATTGCCAATGCATTTGAAGAACATCTTTTTGAAAGACTCTCTCCTTTCAAAAATGCTTTTTCCCTTCCACCTATCCCAAATATATCTTCAATGGATAATACTGGAATATTTGGAAATGCTTATGATGATGAAGATGTGGAAGAAGAAGTTGATATAAACAATGTAAATTCATCTTATAAAGTCCCTGATACTTCTTTCACCAAATTTCACAAAGATCATCCTGAAGATCAAGTGATTGGAAGCTTAAAAACTCCTGTATAAACAAGACAAATGACCAAGACAACTAAAGAACATGGTTTGATCTCCTTAGTTCACCAGCTTAGAAGAACAAACCACAAGGATTTTCAAAATAGTTTGTTTGCCTGTTTCTTATCTCAAAAAGAACCCAAAAAGGTGCTCCAAGCCCTGGAAGATCCAAGCTGGGTGGAAGCAATGCAGAATGAGCTTTTACAATTTAAACTGCTAAATGTTTGGACCTTAGTTGACTTACCAAGAGACAAGTGGGCAATTGGTACTAAATGGGTTTTCAGAAACGAGAAGGATGAAAGAGGTATAGTGGTAAAGAACAAAGCTAGACTGGTTGCTCAGGGTCATACTCAAGAGGAATGTATAAACTATGATGAAGTCTTTGCGCCTGTTGCAAGGATAGAAGCCATAAGATTATTTTTGACATATGCTTCCTTCAAAGATTTTGTAATCTACCAAATAGATGTAAAAAGTGCTTTCTTATATGAAAAGATAGAAGAGGAGGTATATGTCTATCAACCTCCTGGATTTGAAGACCCATACTTTCCAAACAAGGTTTACAAAGTAGAAAAGGCACTCTATGGACTACATCAGGCCCCAAGAGCATGGTATGAGACATTATCAACTTACTTGCTGAACAATGGTTTTCACAGGGGACAAATTGACAAAACTTTGTTCATTAGAAGACATAAAGATGATATCATGCTAGTTCAGGTTTATGTTGATGATATCATCTTTGGATCAACAAAGAAAGAAATGAGTACTGAACTTGAAAAGTTAATGCATGACATATTTCAAATGAGTTCTATAGGAGAACTTTCTTTCTTTTTAGGACTTCAAGTTAAACAGAAGAGTAATGGGATCTTTATCAGCCAAGATAAATATGTGGCTGAGATTTTGAAGAAGTTTGATTTTGCCTCAATAAAGACAGCAAGCACTCCAATGGAGACAAATAAGCCAATAACAAAGGATGAAGAAGTTGAGAATGTGGATGTACATTTATATAGATCAATGATTGGATCATTGATGTACTTGACAGCTTCTAGACCAGACATTATGTTTGCTATTTGTGCTTGTGCACGGTTCTAAGTTACTCCAAAGACCTCACACCTTCATGCTGTGAAAAGGATCTTTAGGTACTTGAAAGGGCAACCCAAATTGGGCCTTTGGTATCCTATAGATTCACCTTTTGACTTAGAAGCTTATTCTGATAGTGACTATGCTGGAGCTAGTCTTGACAGGAAATCTACAACAGGAGGTTATCAATTCTTGGCAAGAGATTGATTTCATGGCAATGTAAGAAGCAGATTATAGTAGCCAACTCAACAACTGAAGCAGAATATGTAGCTGCTGCAAACTGTTGTGGACAGGTGTTATGGATCAAAAATCAGATGCTTAACTATAGATACAATCTCATGAACACCAACATCTACATTGATAGTGAAAGTACAATCTGCATTGTAAAGAATCCAGTATCTTACTCCAAAACTGAGCACATTGAGATAAGGTACCATTTTATTAGAGATTCTTATGAGAAGAAGTTGATACAAGTGATCAAGATTCACACAGACAAAAATGTTGCTGATCTTGTCACCAAAGCTTTTGATGTTAGCAGGTTTAGCTTTTTAATTGCTAGCATTGGATTATTGAATCTCTGAGACTTATCAGTTGTTAATTTTTATTCATGGGTTATGCATAAATATGGATCCTCATGAATTTTCACATGTCTATCTAGTCTTTTTCTAGTATGCTTGTGATGAATAGAGGCATATTCTCGTATAATTATTGAAGACAAAGTTAAAACTGCTAAGGAATATATTAATACTGCTAAGTATAATTAGTACTGCTAGTTATACTTAAAACTGCATATTACAACTGTTAGTTATAATTCAAACTGCTAAACAAGAAAATACTTTGGAATGCGTATTTTTGGAATTGGACTAACATTTGCAAGGTGAGCACATTGAAAATATGGTATTGAATTAAGGGGATGCCATCAATCACAAGTATTTTATGAATCAAAACCCATGCAATTCAAAAGAGGCCGGGACACTAAGATACCTCAGTCTAGTGGTCCCCCTAAGAAAGATTGGTGATGAGGCTGTCCATAAGGATTTGGGTGACAGAATGGAAAGGGCTGCCACTACTGCTTCTAGCTCTGAAGTAGAGCAGGACAATGGTAATATAAATTAAGACCCAATCCGTGGCAACACTTAATGAATTAACTCCTTAGGGAATTGATTCAGGTAGTGGTCCCAGGTGCCAAGAAACCATATTAGGGGATGTAGATGCTCAAACTAGGTTTGAGACTACATCTAATCAGTCCATTGATCCACCTCTCTCAAAAGTTAACACATTTTGGAAGTGGGGAGGACAGTATGAAAATTTTGGAATTGATGGATATTGTACACAACTGTCTGCATTGGTGAGCTCAAAAGAATAGAGAGATTTGTGTTTTAAAAACAGAAAGAGTGTTTTAGTGAGCCAAAATAAATGAGAGATTAAGTGAGCTTAAAAATAGAAAGAGAGATATGTGTACAAAAACAGAAAGAGTGATTAAGTGGGCAAAAAGAATTGAGAGATACTGTGAGCATAAAAACAGAAAGAGAGTTTGTGAGAATCAAATTTGATGATCAAGGTTATTTGTGTAATGAAATTGAAGTTAATGCTGGTAGTTCAAACTTACTGCTGTTAGTCTCAGGTTAATACTGGTAATACAACTTAATGATGCAAAGCATCAAGTTTCTACTGCTGGTATATAATTAATGCTGTTAGGCTTAAATTAGTACTGCCAGTATTTGTTTATGCTGCAAGGTTTAAGTTAATGCTGTTAGGCATCAATTACTGCTGCTAGTTCAAGTTCTTGCTGCTGATGGTGTTTTTCTATAAATACTTTGATTAAGGGTTTCACTTATTTCATTATTCGATTCCATTCATTCAAACATTCTATAATCCTAAGCCCTAATTTAATTTCATCTTTGATCATCAAAATCTTTATAATGTCGAGCCCTAAGTTTGCTAAAACGCACAATGTGGTCGCGTTTTTGGAGAAACCTGCAGAAAGTGATGGGTTTACGGAGATCATTGATTTTTTGAAAGCAAGTTCTGTTAGTTATGCATTAACAGTCAATCCAATCATCTACACCTCATGTATACAATAGTTTTGGGCTACCGCACAAGTCAAGACACTTAATGAAGTGCGTTAGTTACAAGCCCTAATTGACAAAAAGAAGGTAATCATCACGGAGGCAAGTATTAGGAATGATCTTCACTTAGATGATGCAGAAGGTACTGAGTGTCTGCCAAACACTACAATTTTTGAAGAGCTGGCCAAAATGGGGTATGAAAATCCTTCTCAAAAACTTACTTTTTATAAAGCTTTCTTTTCTCCGCAATGGAAGTTTATGATTCATACCATTACTCAAAGCCTTAGTGCAAAGACCACAACCTGGAATGAATTCAATAGCACAATGGCTTCCTTGATCATATGCTTAGCAACAAATAGAAAATTTAACCTGTCTAAGTACATCTTTGATGCTATGGTTAAACACTTAGATGAAGAGGTTAAATTCCTGTTGTATCCTAGCTTTCTACAAGTTTTTCTTAACCAACAACTTGGAGACATGACACATCATAAAAAGACTTTTATTAATCCCTACCACACAAAGAAAATATTTGCTAATATGAAGAGAGAGGGTAAGGATTTCTCTAGGAGAGTTACACCTTTGTTTGATAATATGCTGGTTCAAGCTACTGAAGAAGTAGGTGAGGATTCAGTTCCTCTAACTGATTCCACTTAGATACCTACTATTGATCAACCATCTACATCTTCTCAACCCAAGAAGAAACAAAAGTCTAGGAGAAAATAGAGGAATGAGGCAGAGTCTGCTCATGCTGAGACAGAGGAAGAGGAACATCTTAATACACCATCTAATGATCCACTACCTAGTGGTGAGGATAGTATGCAACTTAATGAATTGATGGCTTTATGTACCCAATTGCAAAAACAGGTTCTTGACTTAAAGAAGGTTAAATCTGATCAGGTAGTTGAAATTGCTAGTCTTAAGAAAAGGGTTAGTATGCTTGAAAAGAAGAGACAATTAAGGACCACAGGACTTCAAAGATTCAAGAAACTTGGTATAGCCAGAAGAGTTAAATCCTCTAATGCTGGTTTGGGTGATCAGGATGATGCATCTAAACAGGGGAGGAGTATTAAGGATATTGATGTAGATGCTGAGGTCACTCTAGTGAATGAACAACAGAATGAAAACCTAATGTTTGATACTGGAGTGTTGGATGTTGATGAAGTGTTTGTGGATGTTGCTCCTAGTGAGAAGAATGAACAGAGTACAAAGATTGATGATAGTACTATTGGTGAAGCAGTTACTACTGCTAGTATTGAAGATAGTGCTGCTCCTACAATTTAAGTTTCTACTGCTGATATAGGAGAAGTTACTGTTGCTAAAATTAATGAACTAACTTTGGCTTAGACACTTATTGAAATCAAAGCAGCTAAGCCTAAAGTTGTTACTATTGCTGCTACAACAACAACTACAAGACCCAAAGGTAAAGGGGTAGTAGTACATGAGCCAAGTGAGTTCAGAGTTCCACAAGAGTCACAACCTTTAGTTACTAAATACAAAGGAAAAGGTATTATGGTTGAACTTGAAGTTCCTTTAAAAAGAAAAGATCAAATTGCTCTTGATGAACAAATTACAAGAGATATTCAAGCTAAGTTAGATGCTGAATTAGAAGAAGAACATAAGCTAGTAAGGAAACAAGAAGAAGAAGCTAACATAGCATTGATTGAGTCATGGGAGAATACACAAGCTATGATGGAAGCTGATAGATTGCTGGCTGAAAGACTTTAATCAAAAGAAAAAGAGGAGTTGACAAATGAGGAAAAGGAAAATTATTTATGGAACTGATGGAGAAGAGAAGAAAACATTTTGTTGTACTTAGAGCACAAGAAAAGAGAAACATACCTCCTACCAAGGCACAAAAGAGAACTCAAATGTCTACTTATCTTAAGCACATAGGGGGATTCACATACAAACAGCTGAAAGGAAAGAATTTTGATGAAATTCAAAAGCTGTTTGACAAGGAAATGAAGAGAGTCAATACCTTTATGGCTATGGGTTCTGAGGAACTGGAAAGCAAAGAAAAGAAGACAGAAGGTAGTAAGGAGACAGCTAAAGGTAGCAGAAAGAAGATGCTTAGAAGAAAAAGAGCAAGAAAACAGCAACAACAATAATCCTCAAAGAAACAAAAAATGGAGGAAAACAAAGAGTCTGATGAAGCTGAAGAAGCCAATGAAGATGATGAAAGAGAGTTATTGAAGCATTTAGTAATTAAAAAGGATGAAGAAATAGCAATTGATGCTATACCACTTGCTACCAAACTACTAGTGATTGTTGATTACAAGCTTCATAAAGAAGGTATGCTGGTACATTATCAGTTGATAAGAGCAGATGGAAGTTCCAAGAGATACTCTTCAATGATAAGGATGCTACAAGGAATAGACAAAGAAGAGTTGGAAGTTCTTTAGAGGATAGTAAAGGCAAAGCATAATGATACAAGGCCTAAAGATGAATTTAAAAGAGTGTTATGGGGAGATTTGAAAGTTATGTTTGAACCAGACACAACAAGTGATGTATGGAGAATGTTACAAGGATACAAGGTGACTATTTGGAAGTTGATTGATTCATCTGGAGTTCACTTTATAAGGTTTGATAATCTTTACATCTTTATCTTGGTTGAAAGAAGATACCCCCTCACACCAATAACTATCACCAATATGCTAACCAAGAAACTTCAAACTGATCATCAAAATGAAATATGCTATCAGTTGTTAAAGCTTATGGTAAAACAACAAAAAGGAAAATGAAAGGTTTGAATGCATCCCTTCTGAGTATGATGAAGAATTTGTGATAAAGAAACTTAAAGATTTAGTAGCTGAACATCAAGTTTAGGGGAGGATTGTTGAGACTTGAAAGACTTCAAGGACACTTAAGGATTCTACTACACAGGTACATAATGGAATTTATACTAAGTAGTCAGTACTGGTAGTATAAAGTTACCACAGCTAGTTACTACTGTTAGTATAATATTAGTACTGTTAGTATGAAGTTACTACTGCCAGTAGAAGTTAAGACTGCTCAGAGTTGAAGACTGAATATATGCTAAGTTATTAATGCTACTAGTACAATAGTTACTACTGTTAGTGTAACTTAGTACTGTTAGTATAACTTAGTACTGCTAGAGTAAAGTTACAACTGTTAGCATAAAGATTAGTATTGCTGGTACTTACTACTACTTATGCTCAGTTTGTGTTGCTGGTTATAAAGATACAACTGTTGCTGACTTACAACTGCTTGAAGACTTACTACTGTCAAGAGGATAAAGACAGAGTAAAAAGATAAAGCGTGTGTGGAAAAAACAAGAATACTTATGAAGATAAGTATTAAAGTTATTTTTGTAAAAGATATGATTGTCTGTAATTATAGAAATGGTTATGATATGTTAGGAAGATATTGTAAACCGTATAGGACTCCTTGGTGTATAAAAGGAGGTCCTAGGGTATAGAAAAATACATCAGTTCTCATAGCAGTTTTCATAGAAATCTTAGAGTCTCAAGGTTTTGTAAACCCTAACACTAATTCAGAGTGTTCGTTAATATAATTGAGGCTGAAGGTTTTGTTACAGTTTCATTGTTTGTTATTATTCTTCTTAATATCAATACTAGATTCCGCATAGTATTTGATATTCAATCAAAGTTTCTGTCATAGTAGTTTTGGATTTATCCAAAGTTGCTAACCTTACATCAAGCTAAGGAGGACAAGATCGGTTTTAGGACCAATAAGATATGTTACAAAGATGATATTATTTGCAACTTATTAAGTGTGGTGGCACAACATGGCAAGGAAATCTTAACTTTAAGGGAAGATCTGAAGTTAAGGGGAAGAATTTATTGTTTGTTTTGTCATCATCAAATAGGGGAAGATTGTTGGGAATTATTGATTTGATGATACAAAAGGAAACAATATATGATATAAAGGAAACAAGACAAAGATGAAGAATTCTTGGTCAACGTGCTTTAATGAGTCAAAGATAGTTATTAGGAAAGAAGAAAGTTTCATAATACAATTAGAATTCCTTTATGAATGTTTTAATTAGTTTCCTTGTAAGTCTTATGGACTCTCTATATAAAGAGATCCATAGACATTGTTTAGAGTGTGCACAAGAGAAAGATGTAAACACTAAAAGGTGTGTGTGTGACTAGGCATCATCCCTAATAAAGGTGCCTAGGGTTTAGAGTTAGTTTTGTAGTTGTACAACAAGAAGTCGATGGTAGCATAAGTGGTGTAGCCTCAAGAATCTTATGATTCCTGTTACAGTTTGTTGATGTAACCGTATTATCTTGATCAAATAATATTGGGGTTGGAATTTTTGGTAAAACCTTATTGAATATCTTTGTTCTTATTCCGCTTTGTTTTTATAACTTATGAACATTGATATTATCCTAGATAAAGGTCTAAACAACCCGAGCTTAAATGATCAAAGAACCTATTACGTGTTTTAGGTTTCCACAATTGGTATCAGAGCCTCGTGGCTCTCGATCTAGGATCTACAAGGTTTTATAAATCGAAGAAAAAGAATAAAAAGGACTCGATTTTGTTGCCAACTGTTTGTTGTGACCGACTGTTTTAATTTTCGAGTTTGCATTGGATCATGAATGTATAAAGTGCTAAGAAGAAAAGTAAAAGAAATCGTGAACTAGTTGTATCTTCGATTATATGGTGAAGAATTCAAATTCAACAGCAGTGGGTCCGAAGAAAATATGGAAGAGATTTTATGCTGCTTGTTCTTTGGTGAAAAGCTATAAAGAAAAAAGAATTTGATTATAAAAGGAAAAGATATGGCAGATTGGCTTAGTATAATATTAGGATTTCAAGTAAATATAATGTTTGTCATATGCTGCTTGTGTATATTTATGCTGATCGAAGAATGTTTCTGCTGTCAAGATATTTTAGTGGGTTCACGTATATGTTACTACTGTTGAACAAAAAGAAGCTATTGTTCTCGTTTTTATTTTAAAGATATACGTGTATGCCAAGGATATCTATATTGTTCGTATACAGGAAGGTTTATACAGTTGTTCGAGCATGTGGTGTTCAAATGATTTTAATGCTGCTCAACATGGATGTTTATGCTGCTAACTGTTTGAACATGGAAGTTAGTACTGCTTTCATTACATGTTAATACTGTTGAGCATGATTAATACTATTCGAAGGTACTGTTTGTTTTGTCCGAGAAAATGTTTATACTGTTAATGTCATCCGATATCGTACAAGGAATGATTTTTCTTCTCGGATGGATACAAGATTTTGGACAGATGGGTGACACACACAGAAGGTGTTTTGGTTTTTGGTTCTTAATTGAATTAAAGGCTAGTATTTATTGGATTAATTGATTACGAAGAAAATTGTTTATAATTTATTTAAAGATGAAGTGGATTTTTCAGATGCGTGTTCTTATTATATCTTTTGGTCTTGAAGATAACTTGTTTGGTTATATACGATTTATGATGAAGACTTGATAAAACTAGTTTTTACCCGATGTAAGGAGATACATTGTAGTACTCGCAAGTATTTACTATCACTTGGCTCAGTGACTCATGTATAGGCATGCGGATTTATCAAGAGATCGAGGTCTACTCATAAAACGAAGAAGAATATTATGAGTTCTTATCTTATTATAGGGCAAGACATAAGATACAAGTTTGGGTTATTCTACTTCTACATCAAGTTGGTTATACTTAGTTTTCTTCATCAGTGATCATTACATAGAGCCTACAGAATTGAAGATTCAAGAAATAGTTAACATATGGGTTTCAGGGGAAGCTTATTGTTAAAATGTTTAACCATTTACATGTTACATTGAGGTAAAGGTTTTTACTACTACTAGCCTTTGTTACTACTGCTAGTGTAAGTTTCTACTGCTAAGTTCATTTTTCTTAAGGTGCGTCATGGAGGGTAATTTGAGACATTAGAAAGCTTGGATTAGAAGTGTGATATATGATTTGTGGTTGTAAAGATCAAAGTTGCATATCTTCACAGTCCCCTATTGGTTTATGACAAAAAGGGGAAGATGTTACAAAGATGATATTATTTGCAACTTATTATGTGTGGTGGCATGACATGGCAAGGAAATCTTAACTTTAAGGGAAGATCTGAAGTTAAGGGGAAGAATTTATTGTTTGTTTTGTCATCATCAAATAGGGGAAGATTGTTGG
Source organism: Tanacetum coccineum (assembly GCA_026074375.1). Taxonomy (NCBI): domain Eukaryota; kingdom Viridiplantae; phylum Streptophyta; class Magnoliopsida; order Asterales; family Asteraceae; genus Tanacetum; species Tanacetum coccineum. The sequence goes on along the minus strand of BQNB010009285.1, from coordinate 55,362 downwards.
GAATTATTGATTTGATGATACAAAAGGAAACAATATATGATATAAAGGAAACAAGACAAAGATGAAGAATTCTTGGTCAACGTGCTTTAATGAGTCAAAGATAGTTATTAGGAAAGAAGAAAGTTTCATAATACAATTAGAATTCCTTTATGAATGTTTTAATTAGTTTCCTTGTAAGTCTTATGGACTCTCTATATAAAGAGATCCATAGACATTGTTTAGAGTGTGCACAAGAGAAAGATGTAAACACTAAAAGGTGTGTGTGTCTAGGCATCATCCCTAATAAAGGTGCCTAGGGTTTAGAGTTAGTTTTGTAGTTGTACAACAAGAAGTAGATGCTAGAAAAAATGGTGTAGCCTCAAGAATTTTATGATTCCTGTTATAGTTTGTTGATGTAACCGTATTATTTTGATCAAATAATATTGGGGCTGGAATGTTTAGTAAAACCTTGTTGAATATCTTTGTTATTATTCCGCTTTATTTTTATAACTTATGAACATTGATATTATCCTAGATAAAGGTCTAAACAACCTGAGCTTAAATGATCAAAGAACCTATTACGTGTTTTAGGTTTCCACAGATTTAGCCACACTTTTGGGGGTGGTGCTGCCCGGTCATTCAGAGCCATATTCCAACAAGCTGCAACAACATGCTTATAAATAAACCTGAGACTTGATACTTAATTAACATTTCGTATACGAACATGTATTAGCCATTACATCCACAATAAACCGGTCACCAAATGAACCTGAGACTTGATACTCATTTTCTCCATTCCATTTCACTTTCATCAAATGAGCTTTTTTCTTAATGGATTCCATGATTCTGGTTACAGTTGGGGTCAAAGGACCAGTACATTTATTAATAACACTGTGTACATTCACTACTCTCTTCATGCAATACTCCCCAATTTACTCTAAAATGTAATCACTAGCTTGTCTCTACCTCCAACTTTTTTACCATTAAAGGCCTCATAGATGTTCTTGAGCAATAAATCAGATTTGGCTCTACCTAAAATTCATAAATATAAAATCAGTAAATGTTATACAAGTCTACCTAATAGTCACAAATATGAAAGCATTAAAATAAGGGTTGACATTAAGAAAATTACACTGCCCATCTCTAAATTTAAGTGTTACATGAAAAATGAGATCTAGCTCAATGTTCTAGCCGTATCTTGTTCAACCATTCATGTGCCTTATGATTCATCTTCTTAAGCTCCAACATACACTTTTCAAACCCCTTAACACTTGTAGCAGATGCAGATCTCTACAAAAAATCCTTGTATGCTTGTCCACACTATCCCTGCTTCATATTGTCATATATGTGTCGCAAGCAAAATATGTGTTTTGCACTTGAGAACATAGTTTTAATGGATGGAATGATACCCTGCATGAACCAATTCATTAATCAGTTATGAATTCATATGATGCAGTAGTTAAGAATTCAACAAGTGAAGCATAATACTAACCTTTTGTCTATCACTGATGAATGTGAAATTTGAATTGGGCTGCAGATCTATGTCATCACCCAAACACTATAAGAACCAACACCATGAACTCTTACTTTCAGCTTCAACGAAGGCATAGGCCAATGGGTAAATTTCCATTTTTTGAACCAAGTCCAACAGCTTCCAATACTTGGCCTGGAAATGGCCCCTTCATGAAAGCACCATCTAAGCCTAACATCTATCTTCTGCAGGCCCTAAAACCCAGTTCTAGTACTCCTAAATAAACATATATTCTTTAAAACACCATAGTAGGCAAAGAAGGATCAATATTCCTTTCAACTGCAATCTTGACAGTGGCATTAGGGTTTGCAGATTGTAACTCAATAACATAGTCTCTAAGCATAGAATATTGTAAAACGTGATATCCTCTAATGTCTCTTTCAGCTTTAGATTTCGCTCTGAAAACTTTGCTCATAGATACCTGAAGCTCTAAGTCACGTTGGGGATGGTCTTAAATTGCCTTAACTAGGATCTCTGGATTAACCCTAACTTGATCAAATATCTTCTCTCACAAGAATTTATAAGTGCAATGTTTGATTTCCCTAGATTGAAAGCATTTGTGTGTCCTCACCGTCCAATTTTGTATGTGTTTGTCTTTTCCCACATTACAAGACCCAAGGGAAAAGATCCCTTTTATCATGTGCATATAAAGCAGAAGAACATGCTTAACTTTCATCTTCCATTCCTTAATTTGCGCTAGTTGGTCTAGTATCTTGTGACATTGTAAATACAAGCACTTTTCCATCATATCTTGCTCTTACCCTGACATTGTCATTCTTATACAACTTCAAATTTCTTCTGCTTTTAATGGAATGCAGGTAGACTCTGTCCTTAACCTCTTTTGTAGTAGTAAATTTTTGCCTAGTGTAAAATGAGCCAGAACACCTTTCATTTCTCTACTCAGTTAAACTAAGATTCTACTCCTATAATTTTCCATCATTAGTAGCCGATTAATCTTCTTGACCATTACCGTATTCAGCATCTTCCCCAGAACTCACATAATCTTCAATTATAACCTCTTCCATGATAGGTTTTGGAGTTCTACCAAAATCTGGTTCCTTAGACACAGGAACCTCAAACATAGGAAGCTCATATTATGTTTTAGTTTAGGAAACATTTAGGTCCACATGTTCATTTAAGTTCAAGTCCAAGTCATCAACTCCAAAAGACTCATCATGACTTAAACCAAAACTGTCTATACCACTTCCTGCAACATCACCAAACCTTGCCACTCCATCCAATTTAGTTTTCTCAAATGATAATTGCCTCATCACATCTTTTATAACCTGACTAGCAGTTGGTTGTTGTGAGACAAAACTAAGGTATATGTTACTAAACTGTGATTGCATTCTTTGAACAACATGGTCTTGTGTGTCAACTCCTTATACACCACTCAACTGTGTATATGTGATGACAGACTCATCAGTAGGAGGGGTTAACATACAATAAGGCATACACCTAGGTGTAACGGACTCACAAACAGAATCCATACAAAGTGTACTAGAATCATGTTGAGGCAAAGATCTAGGTGCGACATAGTCATAAACAGGTTCCTTAGTTGGTACACTAGAATCATGCCATGTCAACAACAACATTTTTCAGATCTATGTTTAATTGTTTCACTGCTACCAGACTCATCAGTAATATCTTCTATTGTTGCCGTAACCCGTGGTGGTGGCATCCAGTTAAAGTCTACAGCCGTAACACCATGTTCTATATAGACCTCAATCAAATTAAAACTTAATGAGGTGTCATTTTATACACTTTTTCAGGGCCGTTTAACCCCAAAAATCATGTATTTATGCCCAAAATACGTACTTAATCGTTTTTTTTCCAGGTATTTATCATTTGGAAGACATTTGGAAGAATTACACGTGACTTGGGCTCATTTGGAGAAGAAACGGACAAGACTACGGATCTATACCAACATCTATCAAGAATATCTCTATAGTGGCTGGAGACGGCGTCATAAATACAACGTGACACCGTCACCACGAAGATCAAGACGACGTCACCATATCTTACGACGGCGTCACAGTATACGACCCAACCCAATATCTAGAATATTCTATTTATGACGGCGTCACAATTAAAATGCGACACCGTCACAGTATTTTTCCTATATATACAAACCCTAATTTAGGGTTTTGAGTGTGTAACTTTAGAATAAAAAGAGGGTACGAACCCTAGTTCATTTAGCAGCTGTTAGGGACAATTTTAGGGCCTAAAACCCTATTGTACTTCCTCCAACTCATGTTTTAATCAAGTAAGGTTTACTTAATCATTCAATATGTCTATGTGTTGTTTGATCTATCTATGCTCTTGCTTTACCTTTAACATGCTTGGCTAAACCTCCTATTGTGTTTATTTATGATTGTATGAAACCTAGAATGTAGATATTAGTGGTGTTGCTTCTTGTGATGGATGTACACGTTAGGTCTTAGAAAACCAGATTTTGTCTGTATTGATGACAACAAATAACGTCTATTTTATAGCATCGTTGATCCTACGATATTAATCCATTTTGTATAGTTATTGCAAATAATTGTTACTTAATCATTTATATTTGAGAATTGCAGTAATTATGGAGTAATTAGTGAAACATAGCAAAAGGCGCGCATTCTGGAGCTTAAATGAAGATATTTTGAAGATTACTATTCTGAAGACCGATACGCCGTATCCATCATGAAGATACGACGTATCCGTGCCTGCACTCACCAAAAGACAATAGAAGTTTAAAGAACATTACACCGTATCTAGAGGACTCAATACGTCGTATTCAAGATATGGAATCAATAATCTCGAAAATATCAAACGTGGTCCCTACTCCAAGAAATCCCTAATACGCCGTATCCAACCCATTGGATACGCCGTATTGAACTGACTTCCAGACATTATAAATAGAAAACTCAAAAATGATTTTCAGGTGTGCTAAATCATATTCTTGATACCTAAACCACAAAAGTCAATTTTCAGAGGAGAAAAAGCGCAGAAGAGGTCGAGCAGCGTATTCAATTCCATAGGAGACATCGTGTAATTCCATATACTTTAGTAATCATTTAGTTTTTGGTATCATTCGTTAACTCGGTTAGTTTACCTTGGCTAAATTATTACTTTTGTATTTATTATGACGTTTGAAGGCTAATACCTTCGGGTATTAGCCATTATTATGAAGATCTGAATGTTTGGTATTTGTTTATATTGATTTCTTAATTTATCGTTGTATGCTTGTTTATGTTTATCAATTTATACTTGTTTATGCACTTTTGTATGCGACATATCATTCAACTGGATCTAGCTAAGTAGATCAAGCGGATCTAGAGTCTGGGATAGCTCTCCATATAGTAATTTATACACCTAGAATAATAGTTACACAAAGATTGTCCTTCTAAGTCTGTGTCTAGGATACGCTTCGGGCTTAACTAGTTAATTGGATATTGCCAATGGTTTATTGATCGTGTTGACTAGCAGGTGACCTAGATAATTCAACAAATAACATTTTGATTCCATTGTATAGTTGGAAAATTGGACTACTAGTGTATAGATTGCCATTAAGCGGTAAGTGGGTAAAGTCTCTATGAGCTAGGGTTTAACAAGATCACCATTGCTTTAATCCCTAAGATAGATTATAATCATCAAATAGGGATGCTTTATGCGGATGCTTTAATTGTGACAGAATTAACGTGTCTATGTCTTAGGATGATGTAACGCCTAAGTCTTAAGAATGATATGCCTCCTCGAGCGAAGAAATCATTGCACTTAATAAACAAACCAACGTTCTAATCGGATTAATAATGGTTAATACAGTTTTCTTATATAAGGTTCGACCGCTCTTTTATCTTTTGTTAATTAGCTTGCGTGGGTAACAGTTTCTTGAATTGATTGTAGTCACCAACCAAACCGTGCCAGTCTCTCAGGCTGAAAACCCCCCTTTTCCATTAGAATTAGGATTTAGACTGACATAGGTTTAACATAGGATTAGAATAGAATTAACATAGATTAGATAACCAAGATATTAATTAAATTGATAGATTTAACCTCGCTCTTAGTGATCGACACCCTACTTACCACGAAACTACTACCGATCGGGTACACTGCCCGTTAAAGTGTTATTTTTGGTTGAGTCGGCAAAATATAAATTTAAAACTTGAATCATATAAAAAACAACCCTACACTACAACACATCAAGTTTTTGGCGCCGTTGCCGGGGAGTGAAAATTAATCTTGATTTTTATTTTGATATTTTGGTTTTTAACATTAGATTAGATCTAACCCTTAGGATTAGTGTAATTTAGATTAGTGTATATTTTTGTATATTCTGTATATTTTGTATATTTGTCTTTAATTGTTTGCTTGTATATTTGTGTGTTTAATTGTTTGCGTATTTAATTGTTTTTCTTGAATACACTATTCTGGTCAACAGTTGAATACGGCGTATCCAATCCCACTCAATACGGCGTATCCAGTTCTCTGTCCAATACAGCTTATTCATCTCAACTGATTAATATGGCGTATCAACTTCCATTGGATATGGTGTATCGATCGTCTGGGACAGAAACTAAAATAATTGATTTTCGTGCAATTTTTTTTTTCCAGAGCAAATCCTGCTGATATTTTTACCCTTGTTACAGGAAGAACTTGTCAGAGCTAGTTGATTGAAGAAGAAACTACATAAAGTCATAGGTAAACCAATTTTTGATGACATTGAAAAAGCTCCAACTGAACTAAATCTTTCTATCACCACTAACGATATTGAAATTAAGCTCAATGAGAAGTTTTAGGTGGAATTACTAAAGAACATATATCAAGGAACGTATAATGAAGACGTGGAGGAACACATTGCAAAAGTACTTAAATTAGTGGATTTAATCTACGTTCTTGGCGTGGATTCCCATCAACTACGAATGAAGGTCTTTCCTCTCTCATTGGCTGATGATTCTAAAGAATAGTGGATTAGTGAGGGAGACAAAAAAATCACCACTTGAGAGGAGCTTGTTGAAAAATTCATCTGTAGATTCTATCCTGAATCATATGATGAAGCGGATGAAATGTTGGACGAAGGAGAGAACTGTGGAATTGATCCACTCGAATTCTTATCAAACGTAAACACGGTATTCAAAAACCATAAGAAATTTGATGGGAGGACTCAAAAAGTGATATTTCACTCATGGATGAATGAAAATTGGAATAAGAGATATGTAGACAACAATACTTCAAGAAATAATGAATGGAAGGAATCTAAAAATGAAAACCCATCCAACACTGCTATTGATTCATTCTTCAAAGCCTATGACGTTCGCACTATTGAAAAAGAAAATGAACAAGGACAAACAAAGCGTAAAGACAACAATAATGATGATAAGCAACCTAACAAAAGAATGTGCAAAGCAGAAAAGTTTGAAGCTATTCAATACTCGATTGGACCCACGAAGAATATATTGCTATTAGAAGTTATGAATATAATATTTGGGAGAGAAACGAAGATAATTTGTCCATAATCTACCAAGATATTTTTCAGAAAAAGGACGAAGGATGGAAAGTGACGCGTACCAAGAAGTAAGAGAAGCTGAAGAAAAGTCTAACTTAAAGACTTCGCTATAAACAAAAGTGCTTCCCGGGAGACAACCCGGAATGTTATTTAATTTTGTTATCGAGTCTGTCTTCCCAGACTTCAATACGGCGTATCCGCCCCATACCATACGGCGTATTGAATGTCTGGACGTTATCAGTCTTTATTTTTCATGCACTTTAAAAACATTATTGTCAGTTCTGCGAATACGCCGTATTCATCTACTTGATACGCCGTATCCACAGTCTGACCCGTATTTAGTTTGTTTTAGTTTAGTTTAAATTAACCGTAGATACCAAGATAGGAATGCACCTGTTTTTCCTATATTTTACACAGGACCTCGTGAAGGAAATATCGACGAATATTGGTGGAGAATTTACAAATCTGGAAATCTTGAAGTGTTGGAGTCTTGAAACCTCAAGACGGCTGTTCAACACACGATCTTGCTCATAAACGCAAATTGGAGAATCTACCGAGCAAATATCAGGGGAGTTTCTCATTCTAATTCTTTTTAAATTCCCGTATTTAATGTTTTACATATACAACGAGGACGTTGTATAATTCAAGTGGGGGGATGGAATTAGAATGTTTACTTATCCTAAATTTTCACAATAAAAGGTTTAAATTATGCTCAAATTAAAAAAAATTAAGCATACTTTTGTGAAATTACATGTTACATAACCCGCACACAATAACCCTTGTTAAATATTATGAGGATTTAACCTTTTTGTTTCCAAATGTTTATCTAAATTCCATAAAATATGAGTGTGCCGGTGATGTTGTAAACTTTAAAACTTAGCTTGGTATATCTATTCGAGACCACAATAATGAGTATTATGGATTTAATTGGAGTAAGTTGTTTAACTTGGTAAATCTTAGGATTACAACCAAATCACCTATACATGTTGTTTATTAACTAACTACACCGGTTAGTTAACCTTCAATTTAAATCCTTCCACTCTCATCTTTAGAGTGATGATCTACTAGAACAACCCGTAGAGCCAATCCTTTAGGAATTTACACCAATTATTTGTTTCCTTACACCCTTACACCTTAACCTATCCTGTTAGATTAAGTTTAATTTACAGTTGCTAGTTGCTTAAAGTGTAAAGTCTATATTTCCCGACTCTTGTGTCATTTTCTATCTTTGGTGCGGTTAGAAATTTGCACATTGCAAATGGGAATGTATATTAGTAGTCAAAGCTCATGTGATTTTACTACATTTACAATTAATGGTGAATATGAAGAACGAAGAAATTACCGAAGGAATTATCCGGAATTATTATGATTGTGAAGATGGTGAAACTACACCGAGATTTAAAGTTTAAATCTGAAAAAAAAGAAAAAAAAAGAGAAAGAAAGTTTGAAGATAATCGTTTCGCGAAAGTGCATTACCGAAGGAATTATACGAAGGAACGATTATTCATTGATACGTCAAAGAAAATCAACGATGTAGAGTATTGTACAAAGTGGAAGATATCGCCACTTACCTTGTAGAGTATGTAAAGTTTTGGGATGATTGGGAAGTTGACCGTTATGGGAACGCCAACTTAGGTTGTTGTTTTTGATCTATGATCAAGACGTTGTAAATAGTAGTGTCTTTGTCATAATAACGGTCGGGGAAATAAGTGTCTAGCAACTTGTATCTTAGTCTTAATCTATTTGTTTTTTGATTTTTATTTAACAACAATTTACTTCCCTCTCACCTAATAATTAGCCGCTGGATTTACTCGAACGGGGATGTGATCAAGCGTGTATATCTATCCTGTGGATTCGGGTATGTATGCATGTCTCAGCTGCCTCGTTGGTTTATGACTTTTGGTGAAAGTTAGAAGGTTCCTACCCTAAATTACTCTACTAGTCCTAATCTTTAGCTTTTTTTAAGGTGGGAATGAGCAGTCACATATGTCTTTCCTGTGGATTCGGGCATGTATGTATGGTCTTTGTCGCCCTCCTGGAACATTGGTATCGATGAAAGATTAGTTAGAGTAATCAACCGTACCCCTTTCCATACAAAAAACCCATATTTACCTTTATAAACTTGTTACTCCTTGACTTTAGTGGTGGAGATGTGTATCCTTGCCAAATTTGTGATAGAATACTCGTCATGACCGAGCAATTGAGCGAATTAGTTACATGTTACCACATAGATTAGTTGAGTGATTTGAGTGTTTTCATCTTCCTATTTCGTGAGGTGTTTGGTTGTGTACTTTTAATAGATCGAATAAATGCTTTAACGAAAAATATCCTTAGGGATACATTTTTGTAAACTTCTAAAGGCTACTTAAGGATAAGTAGGATTCAAGTGGGGGATATTTGATGACATCAAATAACGTCTATTTTATAGCATCGTTTATCCCACGATATTAACCCATTTTGTATTGTTATTGCACAGAATTGTTACTTAATCATTTATATTTGAGAATAGCAGAAATTATGGAGTAATTGGTGAAACATAGCAAAAGGCGCACATTCTGGAGCTTAAATGAAGATATTGTGAAGATTACTATTCTGAAGACCAATACGCCGTATCCATCATGAAGATATGCCATATCAGTGCCTGCACTCACCAAAAGACCACAAAAGATTAAAGATCAATACACCATATCCAGAGGATTCAATACGCCGTATTCAAGATATGGAATCAATATAATATTCTAGAAAATATCAAACATGGTCCCTACTCCAAGAAATCCCCAATACGGCGTATCCAATAGGTTAGATACGGCCACAAAAGTCAATTTTTAGAGGAGAAAAAGGCGCCGTATTGGTGTGCTAAATCATATTCCTGATACCTAAACCGACTTCTAGACATTATAAATAGAAAACTCAAAAATGAGTTTTAGGTGTGCTAAATCATATTCCTGATACCTAAACCACAAAAGTCAATTTTTAGAGGAGAAAAAGAGCAGAAGAGGTCGAGCAACGTATTCAATTCCATAGGAGACATCGTGTAATTACATATACTTTAGTAATCGTTCAATTTTTAGTATCATTCGTTAACTCGGTTAGTTTACCTTGGCTAAATTATTACTTTTGTATTTATTATGACGTTTGAAGGCTAATACCTTTGGGTATTAGCCATTATTATGAAGATCTGAATGTTTGGTATTTGTTTATATCGATTTCTTGATTTATCGTTGTATGCTTGTTTATGTTTATCAATTTATAATTGTTTACGCGCTTTTGTATGCGACCTATCATTCAACTGGATCTAGCTAAGTGGACCAAGCGGATCTAGAGTCTAGGATAGCTCTCTATATAGTAATTTATACACCTAGAATAATTGTTACATAAATATTGTCCTTCTAAGTCTGTGTCTAGGATATGCTTCGGGCTTACCTAGTTAATTGGATATTGCCAATGGTTTATTGATCGTGTTGACTAGCAAGTGACCTAGATAATACAACAAATAACATTCTGATTCCATTAGATAGTTGGACAAGTAGACTACTAGTGTATAGATTGCCATTAAGCGGTAAGTGGGTAAAGTCTCTATGAGCTAGGGTTTAACAAGATCACCATTGCTTTAATCCCTAAGATAGATTATAATCAGCAAATAAGGATGCTTTATGCGGATGCTTTAATTGTGACAGAGTTAATGTGTCTAGGTCTTAGGATGATGTAACTCCTAAGTCTTAAGAATGATATGCCACCTCGAGAGAAGAAATCATTGCACTTAATAAACAAACCAACGTTCTAATCAGATTAATAATGGTTAATACAGTTTTCTTATATAAGGTTCGACCGCTCTTTTATCCTTTGTCTATCAGCTTGCGTGGGTAACAGTGTCTTGAATTGATTGTAGTCACCAACCAAACCGTGCCAGTCTCTCAGACTGAAAACTCCCTTTTCCCATTAGAACTAGGATTTAGTCTGACATAGGTTTAACATAGAATTAGAATAGAATTAACATAGATTAGATAACCAAGATATTAATTAAATTGATTTTATACGTGTAAAATATATAATATATATAATACTATGAAAAATTTACCAAATTACCCTTGATGACAAAGGTGAAAAGGAAATTCTTCAAAATATATATAATATAATATAATACGTATCTTAACCGGGAAGTATGATTCCCCGGGTCGTTTTCCCCAACGATTTGTGAAATTGAGACTACGTTTGATGCTTGGACAATGATTTTAATGGGTATAAAGTTTGGTTTGATTTTCTACTTCTACAAATTAAAAGAAACAATTAAAAACTAGCAATTAAAAACAATTAAACTCTAAGCAATTAACGAGAGCAAATAAAACGCGACAAATAAGAAACTAAGGCAAGATTAACTTCTAAAAATGCAAACTAAATTTCTAAACCTGTATTAAGACAAAAGAAAATTTTAGGAAAAAGAAAAATATTTTTTTGATTATTTTTGAATTTATTATGAATTAAAAACTAATTTAATCTAATTAAATCCTAGAAAATAGCAAATTAAGTCCTAAAAATTCTAAAAAATGATTTTTAAACTTAGAAAAGTCTAAATTAACATAAAAACTCAGAAAACTATTTTTAACTATTCTTAAAATTAAAATCCTATTTTTAAAATTAAAAATGAAAATTAAAATCTAAAAGTGTTGAAATGATTTTTCTAAATGTAAACCTAAAAGTATTTAATTTAATGCTAAAAACTATTTTTTTGTATTTTTAAAAGTTATTTTTGTATTTTTTATGATTTTTAAAAAATTAAAACCTAAGAAAAATGATTAAAAATAATCTACTAGATGGAAAAATGTGAAAAATTCAAGGAAATTCCTAAGCCTTACAAAGATTAAAGGAAAAATAAAAAGAAGAAAACAGCTTAACAAATAAGTCCTAAATAAGCTATAATAAGCTACGGCTTATTATCAAAGAGTAAAATGAAAATGTGTACTAGTATTAAATGTGGAGAGAAGAGGATGGATGAGCTATTGTAGCATATTGGTAAGACGTGTGTATTGTGTGGGAGAGGTCGTGGGTTCGAGGTTGGCTAACACCCTTTTTGCACTTTTTTTATATTTTTGAAAACCAAAGCTAAAAGCTATAGAAGAGGCTTTTTAAAGCACTTTTAATGAAAGAAGCTTAAGCTAAAACTCAAAGATAAGCTCTAAAAGAGCTTTTGAAGTTCTGACCACAGAAAGTGGGCTTTTAAGCTCACTTATGCTTGTTTACACTAAATCACTTGCACAAAGCTCAATATAAGCTCAAATCTAAAACCAAAAGCTGTCCTATGTAGCTTATGATGTCTATAAGCTAATCCTAATAAGTTTTTTTACCTCTCTAACACTTAATCCTAACTGACTCTAATGATCAAACCTGCAAACTCAGAATTTTAACTCAAAAAGCTCAAAATTAAGAAAAACTCAAATGCTCAATAAGCCAAGACAGAGGCTAAGCTTATGAGAACTTATCAATAAATATAAAAGCTACAAATATAAACCATTAACTGAATCTTATAAGCTAGAAATTCAATTTTAAAGACTAAGCTAAGTTTACTACTGTTTTTGGCTTTTTGAGTTTTTATGAACTTTTTTAAAAGCAAATGCACCTAAATTATTAAGCTAGAAAATTAGAAAAAAAAGACTTAATCTAACTTTAACTAAATCTAGTCTATAAATCTACTGAGTTTTAAAAGCTAAAACTTATTTAAGCTACCCTAACTTTGATTCAATAAGACCAACAGTATTAACTTATTGTTAATACTGCTGGTGCAATTGACAGATTGGTTAAACCAAAAATGGCAGGCTAGAATTTAAGCTAGGAATGAAAAAACAAGTTCTATTCTATATTAAGCTATGTGAAATCTATATTCCTACTGAATTTTCGTCCTAAGTCCTTTGATATAGCTTAATTTAGTCTAAGAAGACACGCAGCAGACCCCCCCCCCCCCCCCCCCCCCCCCCCTAACTGAAGTACTACTGCTGATTGCAATTAACTAAGGGGCAAAATCTAATATGCAGGTTACCTTAAGGGGTAAGACCTACACGACACACTCCTATCGAGTGTGTTTTAACCAAAACTTTAATACACAAATTAAGCTAGGAGGCTTGAATCAAATTTTAACATTCTAAGAGAAAGGAAAAAGGTCCCTGGTGCCGAGGACAACCAAAATGAACTTAAATTTTCAATTTTTGAAAAACTACTAAGAAAACCACTAAAATACCCATTGTAGACTAAATCAAAGTGGTTAAACACTTTTTTAAAAACCTTTGACTATTAAAGGTACAAAACTCTTAACCAAACATCCTTATATTGTGACAGAATTTCAAAAACTTTTAAATGGAATCACTTAACTAATCCTTAATACCATATAACTTGATTATTACAAGAGCTAATAAGTGAAATAAATAATCAATTAGCTAGACCTTAAATTAAAAGCTAAACTATATTTTTGGTTTTTTTATGGTTTTAGGACAGAAATGAAGAAAAACTATGATCTAAACTATTTTAACTAATAACATATTACTAATGAGCATAAGTAGATTAAAACAAACACAAATAAACAATAGATAAGCACACAAGTAAAACTAATAAGCAAATAAGCAAGCATTAAAACTAGAAATTAAAAGACAAAGGAATTTAAATGAAAACTTACAAGTTGCTTCAGCTAAACAGAAGCTTAATAAGCTCAATTGAGCATCTACAAGCTCTGGCTTATCTTAAGATAAGCCAGTTAAGTCCATAGAAGCTCTTCCATAGCTAGCTTCTCTTCCAAAAGCTCACAATCCAAATAAGCAAAGGTATTTAAGTTTGACTGATTTAAATGCTTTAGTATGATTAAGGCTTGATTAAACAAACTCAATCTCAAGCTTATAGACTTGAGAGAGCTAAAATGAGCTTATAACAAGCTTATGAACAGCCGTGTATGTATTTGAAGGAAATGAGAGCTTATAGCTGAAAACAAGATTATGTAACTAAATTGAGACTTTTATTAATGATCCAAAACATATTACAAGAGATTAAAAAGTGAAATTACATTTTAACTAAAAACCTAACAAGCTAATTTTACTTAAAGAAAAATACAGGAAAAAGAAGATGAAATGTGTGTGTGTGAGTGTGCTATTTATAGCCTCTTAGTGAACCTTCTAGCCTTTTGAGGTCTACCCACGCTCCCATCAATCTCTGCCATCCATTCTTCTAATCATTGGAGGATAATCCTGAGCTGTTGGATCATATTTGGGACACACGGATTGCCAATGTGGCATCCGTGTGTCAGCCTTGATTGTGCTTGTTTACTGAGTGAATCCAGTGCAACTCCGAATCCTTCTTTGTGCTTTCTCTAGACCACGTGTGATCTTTTGCTTAACTTTACCAATGAGAATGACATTTTTCCTCTGCCTTTTTTTTTTTTATGTACTTGACACTTAATTGGTCCTTTCCACCCTTTGATTGACAAAGCCCTCTCGTTTTACATTTTGGTGAATTGGTAGTAGAGAGACAATGAAACTGGAAAACTATTCTGGCGCCCTTTTTTTTACATTTTAACTAAAAACGGAGGGGTGAGTTTGGGTAATGTAAGTTTGGTCCTTGTGCTTTATAAGCCATTTAAGTGTAGTGGTTAAAGAAGTTTGACATTGCAAGTTAAGTTCCCTGGATTTATCATTAGGGTTTAGGCTAGGATTTTTGGCTTTTGTTTGGGTTTTAGATAAGGGTATGATTTTTGATAGGATTTGGCCATTAAGCTTACGGACTAATTATGTACTTTAGAATATATAGGGTCGTAATTTTGTATTTTTGGAGTTTTTGTCTTTAGTGAGTTGACCAAGGGTTGACTGAGAGCTTGAGTTGACCAAGGTTTGACTATTGGTTGACTTTTGACTTTGGCTTTTTAATCCCCGGCTTCTTTTGTGCTCTTCCGTTCTCGTGTAGTGTTTGCCACCAGTTTGACGGTTTCTGTGATTTTTGTCTTATCCGTACTTGCATACAACAAAACTCAAAAAACAAGCATATCTTTGCCATTTAAGTTTATTTTTGGTGCATTTAGGGTCATTTGGTGTTAAACGGTTATGTATATTGTTACACTATCAAAATTTCTTAAACTAAACGATTGCGTGTCCTCATGCAATATTATATGCCTTATAACCAAATACCTCAAAACCTCCCCAAACTAATCCTTTAAGAACTAGTTAAGTCTTTGAGGGGAAAGTTTCTAAGTCACAAGTTATAAAACACCCGCTTTCCCATTTTCAAAACTTTTTTCTCTTTTTTATGATTTTTCTTAATAATTAACTACCTAACTACAACTTATTCATTGTGTGACATAATGTATTGTTTTATTAATTGTGATACTTTTTGGGAATCATAGAACAAAAAACATTGAAAGTGTCCATGGATATATTCATCGTTACCCCGACTTCACCTCTCCATGCAAGCTTAAAAACCAAGATCATTGCCAAATAAAGTTATGATGCTAACATACTCATAAGAGTCTAATAGTGTTACTTACTTTTCCTCCCTTTATTCCCTATTTTTGTATCTCAAGATTTTCTAAAAGTCATATACCCAATGGCTCTTTTAGACTTTTATTTCAGATACTTATAATTTCTACAAAATAAGCGTTAACGGTTAAGAATGCAATAATTAGCTCTTAGCCCTTTTCAAAAGATCAAATGTCATTAAGATTAAAGTCCACATCGAGGCGACCAAAATTTGGATTTTATTAGGTTACTTAAGCAAGGCACCATTCATGTATATACCCTAAGATCTTTAAGACATGAATGGACACTATCTTATTTGCTCCATATACCCTTAGGCTCATTTAAATGTTACAAAATAAGACAAAAATTAAAGCAACATTATTAAACCTCAGTCCTTTAGAAGGCATACATCATGGCCATGCCTCGACAGATGTAGCAAAACATATTTCGACATGGGTATCGTCCTCGACCTTTTTGAAGGCTGTATCTTCGGTTGTGAGCCAGCAGATGCAGCAAACTTTTATCAGTCTTGGATTATTATTGAATTATACATATCCCATATACCTAAGGCCTCTTTAAGGAATAAGCAAAATTTTTATTAATGTGATAATTATTATTTTATGCCAACTTAAAGGTTTTCCTGATGTGTACTCATCCTAATCACAAAGGATCTTAAGAAAACTTCTATTAACTTAAATTCATTAACCAAAACCGCAGAACTCTATTTATTAAAACAAATTTATTATTCTTTATAAAAGGTGAAACAAGCTATTGGGAGAAAAAAAACCACAATTAAACACTTAGAGCCTTAAAGAAATCCAACTATTCTGATGTTTGGCATCACTACTTATACTCTTCTCTATCATCTCTTGTTCTTTACCAATTTAAATTTATAAAAAGAAACTGGTAAATACTTAGCTAAAAATATATACGAACTTCGCATATTTAAAATCTATTATGGGAACTTGCAAGTCTTGACCTTTTCAGTTAGTCTAGCCTATTTTATTAGGCTCCCTTAGTACTAAAAGATTAGCAAGAAACCCCCCCCCCCCCCCACCCCCCCACCCATCTATATAAGTTGTGGAGAAAGCTAAGCTATAAAAAAAACGATCGGTACAAAATTTACTTTTCGTTCTCACCAACGAAAAACCTACATTCGTGTCTTAACACTTTTTTTTTCTGCAAATAAAAACTTAAAAATTTAAAATCTTTGCAATTTTTGCGGGAAAACGGGTACGCGAGAACAAAACAATAAGCAGTTAACATCAAATCGATAGATTCCCTCCCTAAACTAAAATGAAACATTGTCCTCAATGTTTAAGGCGGGTCTCTATGCAAATCTAAGCCGTTTATTAATTATGCAAAGATAAACGTGAATCGATATTGATGAAAGGATATCGGATTTCCCAACTACTGACAAGCAAGGTAGGAAGTCAAGTGAACGGGGGACACAACACCGAACACGAGAGGCTTCAAAAAATTGTTGGGTTCATCCTGCAAACAATCACAAGTACAAACAACAAACACAAAGAACGGAAGAGTACAAGCCTCCTCACACACATTAGAAACTAGAATAAAAATAAGAAATGGATAAGCATGGGGTGCCTCCCACGAAGCGCTTTGTTTTTGGTAACCGAGTCACATAGCTTGACTCGATCCCTGAATTCATTTGTCCTTAGGGAGAGTGTGGAGATCATGGACTTCCTTTGGTGGTAAGTCCCCTCCGAAGTAATGCTTCACACGATGACCATTCACCTTAAAGTTCGGACCATCAGGTTGTGATAACTCAATGGTTCCGTATGGAAAAACTTTGGTGATGGTGAAAGGTCCTGACCAACGAGTTTTAAGCTTTCTTGAGAATATCTTTAGACGAGAGTTGAAGAGTAGAACTCGATCACCAACATTGAAAATGCGGTTTTTGATCTTTGAGTCGTGAAGCTTCTTCGTTCTCTCCTTATAAATCAAAGAATTCTCATAAGCTTGATCACGAAGCTCATTAAGTTCATTTAGCTGAAGCTTCCGGTGATCACCCGCGGTTTTAAGATCGAAGTTAGCATGTTTCAAAGCCCAGTATGCTTTATGCTCTAACTCAATTGGTAAATGGCAAGACTTTCCATAAACAAGCTTGTAAGGCGTACAACCAATCGGTGTCTTAAAAGCAGTACGAAATGCCCACAAAGCTTCATCTAATTTGTCAGACCATAGTACAAAATGCCCACAAAAGCGTCATCTAATTTGTCAGACCACGAGGCACGATTTTCTCCAACCGTCCTTTCTAGAATATGTTTTAAACCTTAATTGGACATCTCCACTTGACCGCTCGTTTGAGGGTGATAAGCGATAGCTAGACGATGTGTGACCCCATACTTAGACATTACTCTAGGTGTTCCAAATCGGGCAAAAAGAGATTTTAAAAACTTCACTACAACTCTATCATCATTTGTGGGGAGCGCCTTTGCTTCAACCCATTTTGAAAGATAATCAACAGCTATGAGGATGTATTTATTTCCTCTTGAAGACGGAAATGGTCCCATAAAATCGATACCCCATACATCAAAGATTTCACAAACTTAGATAGAGTTTTGAGGCATCTCATCTCGTTGTGAAATTTTGCCTTGTCTTTGACACGTATCACAAGATTTGATCATCGTATGGGCATCTCGATATATGGTAGGCCAAAAGAAACCGGCATCAAATACTTTTCGAGCGGTGAGATTGGCACTATGATGGCCCCCGGTGGGTCCTTCATGGCAAGCTTTGAGGATCTCAAGAGCTTCTTGCCCATGCACACACCGTCGAATGATTTGATCCGCACAAGTACGAAAAAGATAGGGATCATCCCAGAAATAATGTTTAACGTCCTTAAAAAACTTTCTCTTTTGTTGAGTTGACATTCCTTTGATAATAAAATTCCCCGCATGATAATTTGCATAGTCCGCAAACCATGGGGTACTTTCACTAGAAATAACTCCAAGAGTTTCTAAAGGAAAATGTTCATTTATGTCTTTGTTTTCTAACACATCCTTATGAGGATTCTCAAGTCTAGATAAATGGTCTGCCGCAAGGTTCTCACTTCCTTTTTTATCACGGATGGTGATATCAAATTCTTGTAGGAGAAGAACCCACCGGAGCAACCTTGGCTTAGCGTCTTGTTTGTTCATAAGGTACTTTAAAGCTGAGTGATCCGTATACACTATGCTTTTAGATAAGACAAGATATGGCCGAAACTTTTCAAAAGCATACACAACGGCAAGCATTTCCTTTTCCGTGGTAGTGTAATGAATTTGAGCTTCAGTCATAGTCTTGCTAGCATAATGTATAGGCTGAAAATGCTTCATCTTTCGTTGTCCTAGAACTGCACCAATCGCGAAATCACTTGCATCACACATGAGTTCGAATGGTAAGTTCCAATCTGGGACAACTAAGATTGGAGCTTCAGTAAGCTTCTTTTTAAGAGTCTGAAAAGCATCAATAGTAAGCTTCTTTTTAAGAGCCTGAAAAGCATCAATACAATCTTTAGAAAATAAAAATGGTGTTTCCTTCTCAAGAAGGTGGGTCATTGGTCTAGCAATTTTAGAAAAGTCTTGTATAAATCGGAGGTAAAAACTTGCATGACCTAAGAAACTCCTAACACCTTTAACTGTAGTCGGGTGAAGGAGCTTAGCGATAACATTGACTTTAGCATGATCGCCTCAATTCCCGCCTTTGAAATTTTATGCCCTAACACAATCCCTTCTTTACACATAAAGTGGCACTTCTCCCAATTAAGAACTAAATTCGTGTCTTCACACCGTTTTAGCATCTTTTCTAAATTGGAGAGGCATGAGTCAAAACTATCCCCAAAAATCTAGAAATCATCCATAAACACTTCCATGGTCTTTTCGATCATATCATGGAATATGGCCATCATACACCGTTGAAAAGTACCGGGAGCATTACACAAACCAAATGGCATGCGTCGGTACGCGAAAGTTCCATACGGGCATGTGAAAGTAGTTTTCTCCTGGTCCTGGGGATCTATTGGTATTTGGAAATATCCTGAAAATCCGTCTAGAAAACAATAGAACTCATTCCCAGCTAATCTTTCTATCATCTGATCCATAAACGGTAATGGAAAATGATCTTTTCGAGTCGCTTCATTTAATTTCCTATAGTCGATACAAACTCTCCATCCGGTAACTAAACGTGTCGAAATTAATTCATTCTCTTCATTAGCAACGACGGTTATTCCACCTTTCTTGGGAACACAATGCACTGGACTAACCCATGGGCTGTCAGAGATCGGGTAAATCATTCCGGCATCAAGAAGTTTTAGGACCTCTTTTTTGATTACCTCATGAATTTTTGGGTTAACCCGTCTTTGACTTTGAACCGTAGGTTTGTAATCATCTTCCATCAAGATTTTGTGGGTACAAAAACGAGGGTCGATACCCTTGATGTCGGTGATTTTCCAAGCAATGGCCCCTTTGTGAGATTTGAGCACCTTTAAAAGAGCATCTTTTTCATCATTTTTTAAACCTTTTGCAATAATAACTGGTAACTTATCGTAAAAAGCACAATAAGCTATTTCAGAGGCTAAGCTTTTAAAAACTTAATTACCTATCTATAAGCTAATAATCCAAATCATAAAACAAGTATTATAAGCTAGAAATTCGAATTAAGAAGCTAACCACTAGATACTACTATTTTTTTTGGCTTTTTGAGGATTTTTGATGAACTTTTAAAACTGATTTACCTAAGATAATAATCTAGAAAATGAAAAATAAGCTTTAATCTATATTAAGCTATGTGAATACTATTATCCTACTGATTTTAAAACCCTAGATCCTAAAATTACTAGCTCTATAACGAGTGCGCGAGAGATAGTACGAGCGAACGAGAACGCGTGCATTGCGCGAGCGAGAGTGAGAGAGTATAGTACTGCTGATACAATTTGACAAAAAGGCAAAACTAATATGCAGGTTACCTTAGTGTTTATACCTGCATAACACACTCAAAGTGAGTGTGTTTGAACACAATTCAAACACAAACAAAACCTTTGATGGCTTGTTTCAAATTTTCACAAGCAAAAAACAAGTGCAAAAATCCCCTGGTGCAAAAACAAGAAAAATAAGTCTAAAAATGATTATGAACTTAAACTGACAGTTCAAACCAACTCATATCCTAATCAAATAAGCTAATCAAGCTAACCAAAGAAAAATCACCAAATTCCTTTGACTTTTGAAAGTCAATTAGCACTAATCCAAACACCTCTTAAAATCCTTGACAGATTTCATTTAGCTTAGTAATTGAAATCTACTTATCTAAACCTTTATATCAGATATTAATTAGTTTTTAACAAGCTTAATAAACATGAATTCATAACCTAAAAAGCTAAATTCTAAGATCTACTCTTATGCTATCTATTTTTTTTGTTTTTTGAGATTTTTAATGGCAAACAATGAAAACTAAGCTCTAAACTAGACTAGCTAAAAACAGATAGTAAATCATGATTAATAAGCAACATGAATCACAAATAAGCCCAATTAAGTAACTAGATAAGCAGTTTAAACTACTAATAAGAAAATAGGCAGTTTTAAGCTAAAAATTAAATGACAAAGGGAACTTAAAAGAAAACTTACAATTGGCTTCAGCTAAACAGAAGCATGGGCTCAAATGAGCTTATCAACAGCTCTGGCTTATCCTAAGATAAGCCAATAAAGTCCTTGGGAGCTCTTCCATTATAAGCTCCCCTTCCATTTAGCTTAAAAGTTCAAATATCAAAGGAATTATACTTGTTTTGGTTGTTTACTAGATTAAATGAGTTATTAAGCTTTATCATAAGCTTAGAGACTTATGAGAGCTGAAATAGAGCTTATTAAACTGAGGCTTATCACTTTGGCTTATTGAGAGCTTATGAGTAAATAACAAGAGCTAAAGACAGATTTCTTAGAGATAAAAACTTAATTTCATTAATCTAAAAGCTTGATTACATGATTGAAAAGAAAATTACAACTGATTAAAAGAAAATTACCATAAGCTATTAAAAAGCTAAAAGCTAAACTAGGTGTAAAAAGGAAAAAAGATGGATCGTATATGTGTGAGGAGTGTGAGCATTTATAGCCTTTCATAGATCCTTCTAGGCCTCCCTTGCTACCCACTCTCCTGCCAATCATAGCCATTCATTCCATCAATCATTGGGGCTTTGATCTAAGCCGTTAGATCAAAATCTATCTCACATGGATTGCCAAGCTGGCAATCCCTTGATGTGACATTTGTGCTAGTTGTGTGAGTGAAACAAATGTAAAACGACTCTTTTCCTTGTGCTTCCTTCATCCACATGGCTTAATTGCTTGGGTAAGCCAATGAGGAGCCTTGATATGACTGATTTGTCCTTGCCATCCTGTTCTAGAATCCTTGAATTGTCGTTTGTATCCCTTGATTGACAATAGCCCCATGTTCTACCCTGGGTGGTGAATTGGTAGGGATGAGTGAATAGTGGTAAGTTCTTGGCGCTTTTTTTCTTTTAACTGAAAAACGGGTGTGTAAGTTTGAGACTATGGCAAGAATGGTCCCTGTGGTTTTTGAAATATAAACCAAATGAAATCCAAGTGTAATTCATCTTTCTCTTTTGGCACTTTTAATCCCTAGAGTTTATAAAAGGTTATTGGGCTTATGAACCGGGTAGGGTTTTTGATAAGTTTAGGGCCCTTTAAGCCTTAGGGACCATTTGTGTAACTTTTGGAACTTGGGGGACTTAAATGGAAACATTGGGATTTTTGTCTTCTAGTGGTTGACTTCTGTTGACCAAGGTTTGACTTTCTTTGACTGAAGCTTGACCATAGTTGACTTTTCTTGGCTTCGGCTTTGAATCCTTGGTTTCTTTTGTGCTCTTCCGTTTCCCGTGTCCGTGTTTGTCCATTTTTGACGGTTTTCTTGTGATATTTTATCCGTACCTGCACACATAAAACACAAAAACAAGTATATTTTTGCCATTTTAAGTATGTTTTTAGTCATTTAGGGTCATTTTTTGTGTTAACGGATATGTGTGTTTTACACTTATCAAAATTCCCCAAACTAAACGATTGCGTATCCTCACGCAATATTACATGCCTTATAACCAAATACCTCGAAACTTCCCCAAACTAAACCTTTGAAAAGTAGCAAAGATTTTTATTGAGAGAGCTAAGAGATCACAAGTTATAAAACACCCGATTTCCCATTTTCAAAGATTTTTTATTTTTTATGATTTTTCTTGATAGACTACCTAACTACAACTTGTGTGACATAATGTATTGTTTTCATTACCTTTTTGGTAACTTTAAAGATCATGGAACAAAAAGCACTTGAAAAATGTCTTAAAAGATAAATTCGTCATTCTCGATTTTTCACTTTTTCCAAACTAAGCTTAAAAATAAGATCACCGTTAAGTACGAGCTAAGATGCTAAGAATACCTATAATTACAACTTGTGAATTTCTCTTTCCGACATAAATCATATATTTAAGTGTTTGGGGTGGGGGGGTGGGGTGGGGGGCTCCAAAAATTTAAACCATTCAGGCGAGCCACCTAAATTACTCGAGCGTGTTTGTATGCTCGCGGAACTAAGCTTTACACATGGACCTTTTGGGCTAATATGTTAATAACATAGTAAGATCACAACTCAAAGCAAACAAAAACCTCCTTAGCTAAGACATCGTTGGTTCACTTGCCCCATAAATGACTTTCTTCTCTAGCATCCCACCGTCATCGGGTAAGTGCTAAGGCTTTTGACACCCCATCCGGAGAATAATAATCGAGACGCATGAACTTCCGATGAAAAAGCCTTGTAGACTTTTGCAAATTTTGGTTCAAAAGAATACTTTGGTTTTAGAAAAGGAAACTTTTACTATTTATTTTCTAACTTGCAACATTATTATTACTATTTACATTATTAGGCTAGGAACCGGTATCACTTTTCTTTCGACGACACATCGGCCACGCCTCCGACAAGAGTCAGTGTACTTATTATGATACTGACCCTAAATATACATCCTCCACCCTTTCTTTCGATGTCACATCGGGAGCGAACCGACAAATGCCCATGTACTTTATTGCGATGGAGTTTGTATATTAATTATTAACACTAAGGATTTATAACTTGCATCCTTTTTATTCACCAACTATATTTTTTATTTTTTTTATTTTTTTATTTTTTTTAGACTATTTTTGCTAATAACACATTATTTTTGCAAATAGAAAAAATTTCGTTTTAGAAAACCAAAGTATATGCTTGAACCAAAATTCTTATTTACAAATGATGTCGACTTCATTAATAAAGCTTTTTCTCTAAATATGTTGATTAGACTTTTAAGAGTATAACTCCAATTTGTAAAAATTAAAGAGAACACGTATGATTAATCATTTTAAGAACTTCGGGGAAGAAAAACCACAAGTTATTCTTATAAGCCTTTAAGTTTTCCAAATAAACTTTGTTTAGCATCCTAATTCGTAATTAACACTATCATCTCTTATTCTTTGCAATTTAAAATCTCTAATAAAGAGATTCGCAAATACTTAGCCTATATAAAATCCAACTCGGCATATTTAAAATCTACTTGAGATTAGCACAAGTCTTCATTTACTAATGATTTCAAGTCTAGCATGTTTAAAGTCTACATGAGACTAGCACAAACTATCATCATTAATTGTTAAGGGAGAAAGCTAGAACTCAACACGTTCGATCGGGTCAAAAATTACTTCTTATTCTCACCAACGAAAAACCTACATTCGTGTCTAAACACTTATTATTATTTTTTATTTTAAAATTTTTTTTTTATATATATATATTTTATTTTTTTGATTAAAAACTAAAAATTTTTGCTATTTTTGGGGGAAAACGGGTACGTGAGAACAAAACAATAAGCAGGTAACATCAAATCGATAGATTCCCTCCCCAAACTAAAACGAAACATTGTCCTCAATGTTTAAGGCCGGGTCTCTACGAAAATCTAAGCCGTTTATTAATTATGCAAAGATAAACGTGAATCGATAAGATGAAAGGATATCGGATCTCCCCAAACTAATTTCAAACAAAGGATAGGAAGCTCGAGTGAACCGGGACACAACACCGAACACGAGAGGCTTCAGAAATTGTTGGTTTAATCCTATAAAAATCACAAGTACAAACAACAAACACAAAGAACGGAAGAGTACAAGCCTCTTCACCTCACAACACATTTTTTAGAAAATAGAAAGAAAATAGAAAAGGATAAGCATGGGGTGAACTCCCACGAAGCGGCTTGTTTTTGTTTACCGAGTCGCAAGCTCGACTCGATCCCTGCATTCATTTGTCCTTAGGGAAAGTTTGGAGATCCGGGATAACCAATGGTGGTGTATCCCCTCCATAGTAATGCTTAAGACGGTGGCAGTTGACTTTGAAATTTGAACCATCGGGATGAGACAATTTGGCTGTGCCATAAGGAAAAACTTCGGTAATAGTGAAAGGACCGGACCATCGGGACTTGAGCTTTCCAGAGAAAATCTTTAATCGGGAGTTAAAGAGGAGGACTCGATCACCAACATTAAAAACGCGACTTTTGATCTTAGCATCATGAATTCTCTTAGTTTTCTCCTTATAGATTAAAGAATTTTCATAAGCTTGATCACGGAGCTCGTTAAGTTGGAGCTTTCGATGATCACCCGCGGTTTTGAGATCGAAGTTGGCATGCTTAAGAGCCCAATATGCCTTGTGTTCTAACTCAACTGGTAGATGACATGAATTTCCATAAACTAGGTTGTAGGGCGTGCATTCGATTGGAGTCTTATAAGCAGTTCGAAATGCCCACAATGCATCGTCTAACTTGTCTGACCATGAGGCACGGTTTTCTCCTACCGTCCTTTCTAAGATTATTTTAAGTCCACGATTCGTCACCTCGACTTGACCACTAGTTTGAGGGTGGTAAGCGGTAGAAAGACGATGTGTGACACCATATTTAGACATAACTTTATCAAATTTGTCGTTACAGAAATGGGTCCTACGATCGCTTATGATAGCTCTCGGTGCACCGAATCGGGAGAAAAGGGATTTCAAAAATTTGACAACTACCCTAGTATCATTGGTGGGGAGTGCCTTGGCTTCAACCCATTTGGAAAGATAATCGATGGCTATGAGGATATATTTGTTTCCCCTTGACGATGGAAAAGGTCCCATAAAATCAATGCCCCATACATCAAAAATTTCACAAACTTAGATAGCATTTTGAGGCATCTCATCTCGAAGTGAAATTTTGCCTTGTCTTTGACATGCATCACAAGATTTGATCAATTCGTAGGCATCTTTGTAAATCGTAGGCCAAAAGATACCGGCATCAAATACTTTCTGAGCGGTAATATTGGCACTATGATGGCCACCGGTGGGTCCTTCATGACAAGCTTTGAGGATTTCAAGAGCTTCTTGGCCAAAAACACACCTACGGATGATTTGATCCGCACATGTTGGAAAGAGATAGGGATCGTCCCAAAAGTAATGCTTTACATCTTTGAAAAACTTTTTCTTTTGTTGAGTGGACATTCCTTTGATAAGAAAATTCCGCGCGTGGTAATTTGCTATATCAGCAAACCACGGGGTACTTTGATTATCATGAGAAGTCACCGTATTTAATGTTTCAAGAGGAAAGGTCTCATTAATCTCTTTAGGATCAAAAACATTCTCATACGGGTTTTCAAGATGAGAGAGGTGATCGGCTGCATAGTTTTCAGCTCCTTTGGTATCAATTACTTTAAAATCAAATTCCTAAAGAAGTAAGACCCATCTAAGCAATCTTGCTTTGGCTTCTTTCTTGTTGAAGAGGTATTTCAAAGTGGAGTGGTCCGTGTAAACAACACTTTTGTTCATGATAAGATATGATCGAAATTTCTCAAAAGTGTAAACTACTGCAAGCATCTCTTTTTCCGTTGTTGTGTAATTTGTTTCTGTTTCGGTCATCGTTTTGCTCGCGTAATGAATTGGTCGAAAATGCTTCTCAATCCTTTGCCCTAGAACCACACCTATTGCGTAATCACTTGCATCGCACATGAGTTCAAAAGGTTTGTCCCAATCTGGAGCAATGAGATTGGAGCTTTGGTTAACTTCTTTTTCAATGTTTGAAAGGATAGAATGCAATCTTCCGAGAAGATAAAAGGAGTGTTTTTCTCTAAGAGATGGGTCATGGGTCGAGAGATTTTGAAAAGTCTTTGATGAATCTTCGGTAAAAACCAGCATGCCCGAGAAAACTTCGAATCCCTTCAACGTATTTGGGTGAGGTAGCTTAGAATCACAAACATCGATCTAGCATTAATCGACTTCATTCCTTTCCTTCGAGATCGAAATGTCCGAGTACGATACCTCTTCACCATGAAATAGGCTTTTTTTCCCAATTAAGAGCTAAGTATGGTGCTTCCACATTGTAAGCATTTTCTAGATTGGTGAGGCACGTAGAAAAAGAATTTCCAAAAACCGAGAAATCATCCATGAAGACTTCCATTGTCTTTTCAATCATGTCATGGAAGATTGCCATCATACACCTTTGAAACGTGCCTGGTGCATTGCATAAACCAAAAGGCATGCGACGATAAGCAAACGTTCCGTATGGGCAGGTGAATGTGGTCTTTTCTTGGTCATCATTGGATCATTTGGGGAATTTTGGAAAAACCCGAGAGAAAACTGTTCAGGAAACAATAGTACTCATTTCCTGCGAGTCTCTCAAGCATTTGATCCATGAATGGCAAAGGGAAATGGTCTTTTCTTGTAGCTTCGTTCAACTTACGATAATCTATGCATACTCTCCATCCTGTTACAAGTCTTGTCGGCACTAATTCGTTATCATCATTGGTTACTACGGTCATTCCTCCTTTCTTTGGTACACAGTGTACTAGGCTCACCCAAGGACTATCTGAGATTGGGTAGATCAATCCAGCGTCAAGAAGTTTTTTCACCTCTTTTTAAAATGACATCAGTGGATCTTTGAAAACCCTTCTCTGATGTTGGACGCGCTGGTGTCATAGGTCGCGTCTTCCATTAAGAATTTTATGGAAGAACAAAATTCCGGGTTGATACCCTTAGGTCATACCCTTAATGTCAGAGAGCTTCCAAGCAATTGCTTGCTTTTGGGATTTAAGAACCTTTATGAGAGTGGTCTTTTCATCATCGCTTAAATCTTTGGCAATTATAACAGGCAACTTGTTGTTATCTGCTAAAAATGCGTATTCGAGATGAGGTGGTAAGTCCTTAAGTTCAACCTCAGGAAGTTCATTGATTGAAGATTCGGCAGATTTACAAACTTTAAGCTCTTTCTTGATTTCTGGTAAGTAATTTCCTTGATTTGGTGATGGCGAAGGATCACTATTGAGAAGAGATTCGAGAAGGAGAATGTCCCCCCCCCCTCTGGGTCATAATAGGCTTCATCAACTTCCAGTGAAGTTGGATCATCGGCTATAGCAAGAAAAGTATCAGCTTCTTCTAAAAGTAGAAAATCACTATCCCTGAAAGGAGTGAGAGTCAGAGAAGAATTTGAAACAGTCGGATCGTATCCGGGAGAAGGATTGCCATATGCAACTGAGTCGGAAAAATCTAAGACTTCTTATGAGTATTCTTCACATGTAACATCAATAAGATCAACTTTCTTCAACGATTCAAGATTATTGTATGAAATAGAAGGAGTATCACCAGATTTAAGGGTTAAAGATTGATCATCATTTCTAAGCTTTATCTCTCCTTCGTATACATCAATTAAAGCATGAGATGTCCTAAGAAAAGGTCTTCCGAGTATCAATGGTACTCGAGGATCGGCTATGAAATCAAGAACAACAAGATCGGCCGGAGAGTAAAACTTTCCTACCTTGACAAAAACATTCTCGGCTACACCGGTTGGTTTGGAAATTGTACGATCGGCTAACTCTAACACCATTTTAGTATCATTTAGGCCCGGGAGTCCAAGCTTTTTCCAAATGGAAAGAGGCATGAGATTTATGCTAGCACCTAAATCGGCTAGGGCTAAGCAATTATCAAACTCCGAAAAATCACATGGGATAAGAAATCGACCGGGGTCACCTAGCTTTTCTGGAAGCTTTTTGAGGACAACCGCACTACAATTTTCATTTAAAGGTGTCTTGGTTAACTCGATTAACTTGTCTTTGTTATTAAGCATCTTTTTGAACATCGGAGCAAACTTTGGCATATGAATGAGAGCATCCGCGAAACTTAGCTCAAAATGAAGATTATGGAAAATTTCCATAAACTTTGAAGCTAGGATATCATCCTTTTCACGAATTTTCTCTTTTGCAAGTCTTGAAGGGTAAGGCAAACTAGTCTTGGTCTTTTGAGCAAAAGAAGGCTCTTTGATTGGTTCTTTGTCTTTGTTTTGATCTTGGACCAAAGGAGGTTGGATGTCTTCGGTGCTAGGTAGCTCCGTATCCTTTGTCACCTCGGGTTCCTTTTCCACCACCGGCGGTGGAATTGGAGGTCCGTCATATGAGGCACCACTTCGTGTGGTAATTGCCTTGGCTTCGTTCCTAGGGTTTGGAATGGTATTGCTTGGTAACGAACTTGAACTTGAAGCTTGGTTGGTATGATAGTTTTGCATGAAACTTAGCATCATCTTTTGAAAATCATCTTGCTTCTTTTGAGAATCATTGTAAACTCTTTGAAAATTATTTAG
The DNA here is from genome assembly GCA_026074375.1 of Tanacetum coccineum. NCBI lineage: Eukaryota > Viridiplantae > Streptophyta > Magnoliopsida > Asterales > Asteraceae > Tanacetum > Tanacetum coccineum. Next base: position 26,227 of record BQNB010009285.1, on the reverse strand, counting down.
TTTTCTTTGAAAATTATCCATTTCATTTGCAAATTATTCCATGTTAGCATCCTTTAGCCTACATAACTTACCAAATCCGTTTTAGAAACACCCTAGAATTTTGTGAAGACGGAGGTAAAAGCTGATAAACCCAAAGGTTGAGTGTTGTGGTTGGTAGGTGGGCTTGATAAACGGCTCTCTGAATTGTTTTGATGTTTGATTGAAATTGCCCTTCCACGGTTTGATTCGAAATTGAATTGTTTCCCTTGATATCGGTTTGGTTTACTTGGTTGCTTGAACATTTTGGTATTAAAACCGGGTTACAAATTGGTTTTGCCAAATTAGGAGAATCCCTGAACAAAGTTGCCAACGGCGGCGGTTTGTTGGAATTGAAGAAAGCTATCATGAAAAATGGGAAAATCGTTTCTTGTTAACGGACAATTGTTGAAGTTATGATTTAAACCACATGTAACACAAACTTCCTTAACTGCTTTGACTGTAGCAGGAGTCGTAACATTCTTTTCACTAATCACTTTCTCTAATCGGCTCATTCGAATATTCATTTTGTCTTCAAGTAAGGCGGCCATTTGTTGAATCTCGAAAGAATTATTGGAGGGTAAAGAAGTAGAAGAAGGAGCATTCGTAATCGCTCTTGAATCATTCGGACGACTACTTGAATAACGCACTTTGTATTTACTTTCGATTATGGCTAAACCTTCTTGAGGCATCTTATCTAAAAAATTGCCACCCGCAGCGGAATCTAAAGCATCTTGATCATTGGTATTCAAGGAATTGAAAAACGTATCAAGTTGGTGTAATTCCGAGAAACCATGATGAGGACATTGACGAAGAAGTTCTTTGAAACGTTCCCATGCTTCGTTGAAGTTACCATTCGGTCCTTGTAAAGTAGTGATTTTGTTTTGAAGATAAAGTTGTTTTCGAAGGTGAAAGAATTGGTTTTATGAATTTCGAGACAAGATCCATCTCCACGTTAAAAATTGATCTAAGGAGGTTCCCTTATCTAGCCAATCTCCGGGCTCACCGTCAGAAGAGAAAGGAAAAAGCAAAAGCTTAATCGAAGCGTTCGGAACTTCGGGATGTCTAAACGTTGAAGTGACCTTGTTGAAAAATCGAAGGTGGTTATGAGGGTCTTGTCTACCCGTGAACTTATTACTTTGCACAAGGTTGATCAAAGGTTGTTTAAGCTCAAAATTGTTTGCATTTATCGGTGGAACAACAATTGCATCTTCGTATCCCTCGATGGGAGCTTGTAACATCTGAGCCATGGTACGATTGTCGGCCATTGGAATCTCGGTTCCTCAACAATAACCGTTGTTAATTGTTGTTGTCGACGATTTCGATTACGAGTAAAAATTAAGAAATTAAAAAGAAAACAAAAATTACACTATTTTTTGGATTTTTGAATTTTTTTTTTTAACAATCTATTTTAAACGGATACACGGAAGACAACTTAAAACCAAATAATCAACTTACGTCATGGTAGCTCTTAAAAATTGCTTTTCAAGGTGAGCCGTTCCTCGTAAATGACACAAATGGCAAGTTTTTGAATCTTTGGTTCGATTTGGGAACTTTTCAAGTTCACCGGAACTTATTTATGATAATAGCTCAATTGAAGGTATTATATGTTGGTGTTCGCTTACCAACTTTGTATATTTTATTATATTTTTTAAGGACAATTTTTTATTTTTTTTGATTTTTTTTATTTTTAATATGATAATTATACTAAAAAGAAAAAGATAATATTTTTTACTTTTTATATCTTTTTTAATTTTTTTTTTTGGATTTTTGAAATATTTAACAAAAAGGAAACTTTCGAGGACGAAAGGATCTTCAAACCAAATCAACAAACGTAAACGAAAGAAAATTTAACACAAGTCCCCGGCAACGGCGCCAAAAACTGATGTTGAATTTTATACATTAGTAAAATATATGATATAATACCACAAGAGCAATTAAGAAAATTCCCTAAGGAAAATTCACTCTTAAAAGAAATATATAATATATAATACGTATATTTAACCGGGAAGTTTGATCACCCGGGTCGTTTCCCCAACGACTTGTGCAATTGAAACCACGTTTTAGCTCGAATTATGATTTGAATAAGAGAAAGGATATTTTTGAGTTTCTATAACTACTGATTAAAAGCAACAATTAAAATGAACAACTAAAAGCAATTAATCACTTAAACTAATTAACGGGAGCAATTAAAAGCGACAAATAAGCAAATATACCAAATTTAACTCCTAAAAATGTAAACTAAATTTCTAAACCTAAATTAGGACAAAAGAAAATTTTAAGAAAAAGAAAAACATTTTTTTTATTATTTTTGAATTTTTTATGAATTAAAAACTATTTTAATCTAATTAAATCCTAAAAAATAGCAAATTAAGTCCTAAAAATTGAGAAAAATGATTTTTAAACTTAGAAAAGTTTAAAGTAACTTAAGAATTCAGAAAACTATTTTTAACTATTTTTAAAATTAAAATCCTATTTTTAAACTTAAATTTAAAAGCTCAAAAATAAAAATTAAAATCTAAAAGTGGTGAAAATGATTTTTCTGAATGTAAACCTAAAAGTAATTTTTATAAAACTAAAAACTATTTTTTTGTAATTTTCTGAAACTTTTTTCTATTTTTTATGTATTTTCTAAGATTTTAACTTTCGAAAAATGATTTAAAATAATCTACTTAATGAAAAATTACCAAAAAATAAGGAAAATCTAAAAAGTAACAAAGTTCAAATGAAAAATGAAAGGATAAGCACAGCTTATCAAATAAGCTGAGAAAACAGCTTATTATGCTACGGTTTTTTAATGAAAAAGGAAATGAAAACGTCTACAAGTATTAAATGTGGGAAAAGGTGAATGGATGAGCTATTGTAGCATGATGGTAAGACGTGTGTGTTGTGTGCAAGAGGTCGTGGGTTCGAGGCAGGCAAACCCCTTTTTGTTATTTTTTATTTATTTTCACTTTTTGCAAAAACTAAAAGTTAGAACTTATCAAGGATTTAACTTTAAGCACTTTTAATAAATGGAGCATAAGCTCAAACTTAAAAAACAAGCTCAGAAAGAGCTTATGAAGTTCTGCCTTCAGTAAGAAGGCTTTTGAGCAATTTATAGCTTATTTGGACTAAAAGCTTTGCACAAGCTTCATTATAAGCTCAAATTCAAAACTAAAAACTGTTCTAAGTAGCTTATGATACCTACTATCTAGAATTGAGAAGCTAATTTAACTTTAAACACTATAAGCCATCTGAAATTAAAGATCTATAAGCTATCTCAGGTAAGAACACTTAAAAAAACTCAAAATCAAGCTAAGTTAAAAAAAACTCAATAAGCAAACTAGCAAGCTTTTTGAAAATAAGGCAAACTAAATGATCTAATAAGCCTCTGTTATTCAGTTTTTTAAATAAGCAACTAAATTAAGCTCTAATGAAGAAAATTATCTAAACTACTTATTTTTGGCTTTTTGGCTTTTATATGACTTTTTAAGACTAAATATACCTAGATAGATAAGCTAGGAATTGAAAACTAAGACTTGATTTAACTTAAGCTATATCTAATCTATATTTAACTTGAATTTAAGAACCTAAATCTTAAAATTACTAGCTAAAATGAAACCTAAAAGTGACAGCAGTACTAACTGTTGTTAGTACTGATGCACTTGGCAAGAGTTCAAAGCCTAAATGCAGGTAACCAATGTGGTTACCCTGCACCTTAATACACTCACTAGAAGTGTAAAAACCTTAAAGCAAACAAAATCTAAGCCTTAGAGAGCTTAGATCAAAATTTCACAAGTGAAATCACAAGTAAAATTCCCCTGGTGCTGAGACAACAAGAATAAGCTCAAACTTTTTCAATTTTAAAAACTAACATGTGAAAACTCTTTTCCTAATGATTTTAAATGAAATCAAAGCTGTCTCAAATGGTTTGCACAAAAACCTTTGACTTTTTGAGGTCAAAACAACTAATGCCAAACACCCCTTTAAATTGTGACAGATTTGATTAAGCTTATGAATTTAAGATCTAATTAACTAGACTTAAGTACCAGATGCTAATTAGCTACTAACTAACCTAACAAACATAAATCATCAATCATTTAAGCTAAATTTAAAATCTAAGCTTATGCTAACTAATTTTTTTTTGGTTTTTATAGATTTTAAGACAAATTAAGCACTAATCTAGATTCTAACTATACTAAGCTAAAACAGATGGTTTATAAGCACTAATTAACAAGTTAAAACACAAATAAGCTATAGGAAAACAGATAAGCACTTTCTAATAAGCAAATAAGCAAGTAAACTACTATTAAGCTAGATAGATGAAAAGTACTAGAAATTAAAAGATCAATGGATTAAATGAAAGACTTACAATAAGCTTCAGCTTAACAGAAGCTAAAAAAAAAAAAGATAAACTCTCAAATTAACATCTACAAGCTCTAGCTTATCCTATTGGATAAGCTAGTAAAAATCCTTGGGATTCCTTCCATGATTGAATCCCCTTCCAAAGCTTAAAATCCAATAGATAAGGTGTTTAAACTAATTTATTATGTTTAAGTAGATTAAAAGAACTTATTAACTCTATTATTAGCTTATAGACTAATAAGAGCTTATTCAGTAGCTTATGGTCTTTAGCTTATCATTTAGAGAAAAGTAAGAGCTTATGAGAGTTAACAAAAGAACTTATGACAAAGTGAAACTGTATTTCATTAATAAAAGCTAGTTTACATTACTTGAAAGGAAATTACAAAGACTTTTAAAGGAAAATAAGCTAAAAATTGGAATTAAGCTAAAATTATAAACTAACTAACTAAAAGCTACTAAAAAAAACTAGCTATCGTGTGTGTGTGATAGTGTGCTATTTATAGGCCCAAGTTGAAGCTTCTAGTCTTCCCTTGCATTCTAAGCTCCTTTTAATCCGTACCTTCCATTTCTTCAATCATTGGAGAGTGAATAGTAGCCCTTGGATCATAAACTATCTCACACGGATTGCCAAGCTGGCAATCCATGATGTGACGCTTTGTGTTACTTCTGTGAGTATACCCAGTGTATTTACCATCATCTCTTGTGCTTTTCCTTAATTCCACGAGTGATCCTTGCTTGAGATTGGTTAATGAAAAAGCTTGAGTGACTATTTTAACCCTGCCATCTTGTAAGAGAGCCTCAGAATTGTCGTCCTTGACCTTTAATTTTAAAAAGCCCTTTGTTTTAACCTGTGGGTAAAAATGGGGAAGACGGGTGAATAGTGAAATGGCTTCGCACCCTTTTTAACTATAAAACGGGTAAAAGTCGTTTGAACTTTGAGCTATTGGAAAATTGGTCCTTGTGGTTGTTTTATTAAAAAGTTGTAATGTAAAACAACTTTAAGAAAGGGCAACTTTAGTCCTTGGATTTTTATAAAAGGGAAATGGGTTTAGGGTTTTGGGCTTTTGGATCTGGGTATGGCCCATTTAGGTTTAGGGACCATTTGTGTGATTTTTGCAACTTGAGGGACTATGTGGGTAACATTTAGGTTTTGTCATTTTGTGGCTTTGACTTTTATTGACCAAGGTTTGACTTTTTGACCTTGCTTCCAGCTCTTGGCTTTGCATCTCTGGCTTCTTTTGTGCTCTTCCATTTCTCGTGTCCGTGTTCGCCTGTTTTAGGACGGTTTTCTTATGATTTTTGATATATCCGTTCCTGCACACACAAAACACAAAAACAAGCATATATTTGCCATTTTTAGTCTGTTTTGGTTCATTAGGTTTTATATGATTAACGATATGTAATTTTACACTTATCAGTAGACTCGCGTCTTTACCTTGATTTTCATAATCCTAATAATCTCCCCCTAAGGGAGGTCACCCCAGAAAATACAAGTTGAATCCTAGCATTATATTTGAATTAATCTTTGATTCTGGCTTGTAGTCTTTTGATTCTTCAACATTTGTCGTTGTACATCACGTAGTGATCTCTGTTCCTTGGAATTGAGTGATCTTTGAGCTTTCTTTGAGATCACCATCCAATTTAAATCTCTTAATTATCCTTGTTGTGGGATATTGCCTTCATGTGATGTTGTGACTTTCGGACCCGCATACTCACACTCTTCTGGATCATGATAGTACTTATCAGAGTTGCGGAGCTGTGTTGTTGGGGGGGGGGGGAGTATTTTCATTTTGTCATGATTGTCTTTTGATTAAAACATTAAGTGTGAGCATGGGATGTGAATTGACTTTACTGACAGCATCTACATCTCATCTTATGTAATCCGCAATATAATCAGTTTAACAATAAAGCTTGGTGACGAATATGGCTTTGTCATTCGTCAAAGTTCGGTTGCATTAACCTCCGGTTCCGTGAGGACCGTTTTACAGTATAAATACTGTACATGTGATCAGGTAGATTCATTATAAGAACCTCCTTGACAGGGTTTCCAGCTCAAAGTGTTAGATCATCTAACGCAGATGCATTAGATTCACTATACTTGCTAGTATCTCTAATACCGACACCCAAAGCAGTCTACCTCCTAATACATTGCTACTAATAGAACGTAAGAGTGAACATTGAGTTTACCTCTCCATCCAATTGAGATAAAATGATTGAAAATCAATCGATGTGTCACTAGTTAAAGTGATTTTTGTAACACATCGAGAGTTTTAAGCTTTTATCAAAATTCATCCTCCGTCAATTCATAATCTGGACCGAATCGATGCCCAGTGTCACAAGTTCGATCTATTAAGGATCTCACAAGTCACCTACCTAGAGCTTGTTTGATGTTGGCTCTAGCAGGATTTCCATCTTCACTGTGAATACTTTCGTATCACTCGGATGTTCTGGCAATATCACACGGATAATGCGTAGGACTCTTAAGATAATCCTTGTTTTCACAGTGTGTGAAACACAAGTATATTGGAATAGTGTCCTAACGAGATTTATGGATGATCTTATGGCTCTAGACTCAATAGTGCATTTTTGGTTTTTAGTAGTCGGAGGCTGGAGCAGACTGCCACCTTTTCAATATCATCTAACTCGGAGTGAGAGAGACGATAGAAATGTATTGATCTCTGTGAGAAATGAAACAAGAATCCTTTGAGGGATCTTGAGTGGCTAGGGAGGGTTGTGCAGCATATCACTGGGTCCATGATACTTGTCTTCAATGTCAGCAATCAACCATTTAATTCTGACAGCATATGTAGTGACCCAGTTTCTGCCTAATGTTTAAGGAGGGCTGCTTTCTTTTCACCCTTTATCTTAGCATTTATTTTTCATTCTTCAACCCCTTCTGTGCTTACCGAGATTTCATTACTAGAACCTTGTTGGGTGTGTTCCAGTACTAGCTCCATCTCAGTTCGTACTATTTCCTTATTCTCACATTACTCCTTTTATGATAATACCTAAGGACTTCTACACTAACTAGTGGATTGTCCCTGGGTAGATCCCTCCGGCTCTGGCGGGATCATGGGATCGAGTACCTAACCTTACCATCCTTATAACTCCGATAAAGTAATTACATGGTCGGTCTTAGGTGATTCCACAATTGCCACAACCATTCCATCCCCCTCAATAAGTGCATCGATATCGAAGAGATTAGCACATATGGGAGAGCTACACTTTAAGAATCACATTTTTATCATATATTTCCATAATTAATCACTCACAATTTTTATAATCTCAATAATAAATCACATTTTCTCCCCCGAGCAAAAATTTCAAATCCGTTGAGATTTTAGGTCTTAATTGATTTAAGTTAGGAAAATTTAGGAGAAAGTGTGTCAGATTTATACAAGCCGATTAAGGAACATATACAAGCCTAAGAGACAGTTTAATCACTACGTTAGAATGTACATATGACAACAACATATAAGAAAACTACCCCTCATTCGGTTCTTTCAGCAAGTCGGTAGTCTCCTTCTCTTATCCTGCCACCAACAAAGCTTCAATTCAGAAAAAAAAAAAAAAAATAAAAAAATAAAAGAAAAAGAAAAAAAAATACGTCCTGTCCCTTAAGTTGTTCCCTAGTATGGCAAACATAAACTCCTTGCTTCTATCAACGTCTTTCTTCGTCCAAACCCGGTATCCAAACCCGATTCCCTCCCTGTGACCCTGAAATTTCATTTGACTCTGTAATCCAACGCTCATCAATCTGGTGAAGTACCATAACTGAACTTGTGATTTCATTGACCGCAAAAAAAAATGAATCATCTGAACCTCCATAATTTGGTCCCTAAACGTGACGGCGCACTGGAAGAGTCAATTACGTGAAGACAGCTTGTACTCAAATCCCTTGGCATCCCATCGAGTTTGTTAAGGTTACTGCGACTGGTATCTCCAATCCCAGCTGAAAGTCTCATACGTGTTTGTCAGATAACCAGTTTCTGGCCATAAGTTGACAGCCGTAGTGAGAATCTTTTTGTCTTCGGGTGAGAGATGGTTCAAGTGACCTTGAAGATTCAACAAGTACAGATCTTTAAAGTCACTAGGGTATAGATATTTGAAGTCCCTTTTCGAGATGACATATTCTTTGAGATCAACTCGACGAAGGACAATCTTCTTCATGTAATTGTACCCATACATTGGGAAGACTTCAATTCTTACGACACTTAAGATACGCATATGAGTTCGTACAGCCCTACGATCACCTTCAGATGTGTGTCGATCAATATAGAACCGTTGTCTTTGAAACCACCAAGTGATGATATACAACATCGCAGCGACGTCATACTTGCATTCTTCTTCAATCCATATCTGATCCGGTACCATTTGCTCTAAGCCTACATCAGAATAATAGACAGCCTTCATCTTCGAGATTGACAAGGCAGGCCTGCCTATTTTGCGGCTGTATCGTAGATATTCCAAGTCTTTGTTGAAGAAGAAATCTTGTAATTTGCACGCCCGGATCACCACCCAAACGGTAGTGTTTTTGCTGACGTTGTACTTAGATTGCATCGACCACGTGAATCCAGTGAGAAGTTTGTGGCATTCTTCCATTTGGAACTAGAGATGAATGACGTCAGGATGAAAGACTTTGACAATTTCGTATGCGGGGCCTTCCAGGTCCTTTTGAGTCAGCTTAGAGATTCCTTGCTTTTTGCAGTACCAGTCTATGAATGTTGCCATATCACCGATCTGAGCAAAGTTCGGAGTTCTCTGTAGAGTGTAATAGAAGACTTCCCAGAGCAAGGCCCAGTTTTTCGTTGGGCATTTAGATCAGATGATGATAGACAGGCAGGTTTCAGGTGAGCAGGTCGGCCTACAGTGATAGCTTCCACCAACATCTGCCTCAAGTTTATAGTGAAATATGAATCACGTCCCAACGTCCCTTTACCCACTAGATATGTATGTTTGTTCGTCCTGAAGACGTATCGTCACCCATATAAGTTCTACAGAATGGTGAGACCACGGCTATGACGGGTGTCGGTCATCGTCCAAGCAGTATATTCTGCTGAAGCAGCCATCTTTGAGGAGCTGGGGGCAGCGGTGCTTGTAGACTGACCACCCTGAGTGTTGGATAGAGGTGGAGGAGGAGGTGGTGTAGACGACCCAGAAGCGCCAGAGGTTCCTAAAGTTCCCGAGGGACCTGCTGGTGGTGGAGGAGGAGGTGGAGGATGTGGTGGAGAGCCAAGTGGTGTTTTATGTGAGCCCTGTCTCTTTTTCTTCTTTTTCCTTGCTTCAGCCAAGTCAGACAGGAGTTGGTCTCTGTTATCTCTGGCCACAGACTTCTCTAGACCCTCGTACAGCGTCATGTGATCTTCATGAGCTTGGTAAGATTTGGATTCCTACATTCGGTTGTAAAGAATTTCTTTTATATCAACTTCTGGTAGGTCTCTGAAACGTTCCCTGAGTGGTGCGTGCATGGCCCAGTCAACTGCATCCGTGACTATTTCATCCACAGCTCTGCTCACTTGATTGGGAATATCTTGATTCTCCAACCTGTACAGTCTGGACCCATGTTTGTCTAAATCTTTCCTCTAGGGCTTTGGTTCGCAATCCACCAAATTCCGCGTATGTTTGTCGAGTTCTTCCTAGGCGGTTGAGTAAGATGAATCTGAGGAAACTTGTTGTTGGCAGAGGTGTAGTGGAATGTTTGTCATAATTTTTGTTGTTTGTTGCATTGCGGTTGTTGGTTGGAAACGGCGATACACGAGTGGAGAATCGGTACTATCTATGAGATCCAACACCGGTGAAGTCATAGGAGGGATAGCAGAGGTGTCTTGATGTATTGTGACGGACACCATTGATTCAGCTTCTGTATCTGTTGTTGTCTTCTCATTATTAGCTTCTAACGGTTTATCATTGAAGAATTGATCGCCAAAGCTGAAGTCTTTGGCTAAGTGTTGTAGAGAATACAACGTCCCTGTAGAGCTGGCAGGCTCCTCAGGAATTACCGGATCATCAACCGTCAGCTTAAGATTCTCCTGAATGTTAGGGTATGCCGTGGCGGTGAACTCTTTATCCATTTTGGTCGGATGTTGGAGTCATGTAGCGTCAGTGACCTCAGCATCTGTTGTTCAAGGTTGGTCCCAACATGAACACTCAGGCGTGATAGAGTTTGGACAACTGTATCATTACCAGGGTTGGTCTAGCCCTCCTTCATCTTGTATACCAGGGTTTGGTCCAGCCTAGCCTTCGTCAGGAGCACCACTTTTGACTACGGGAGGCACTTCCTCATCTGACTCCGTGTCACTTTCAATCAAACCTAGTTCAGCATACAGGGACGATGATTCGTCATGACCCGAGGGTTCAGTTGGTGCTGGAGTACGTCTTTGAAAGATGTATTATTCAGTTGGGCACTTTTTCTTTGGAGTTTGAAGATTGATAGAACCCGAGCACTTCATCACACTAACTTTTCCTCCTTCCTTTTCCCTCTACCTCTGGAAGTGGCTGATACTTTCCAGTATCAGGTTCCCTGAACACCACAGGTGGGAGAGGACCCCGATGTGTACCGTGAGCATCCTTTAGACTTTCTTCAATAGCTCTTTACGTATCCGCTTCTAAGTCACCAAACCCAGGTTCAGTCAATGGAATACCCTCATCGACAAAATCATCGACCAACTGCTGAGATCTCTTAAGGGTTCACTTCTTTGCCACCTTCCTAGCTTTAGCTCGTTTGGATGGCGGTGTTGCTTCAGTGGTTTCCTTAGCCTGCTTACGTTTCTTCTCCTTAGGCTTGGTTGCTGCTTTAGTTTGCTACGGGTAAGCTTGCTGGTATCTGGTTGTTTGATTTGCGGCTTGGAGCAGAGAGGTCAGGATCACTACTTTCTTTACCTGACAATATCATTGATGCTTGGACTACTATCTTCAATAAGCTTCATATTAATCTACTCCTTGTAATTGTCCATCCAGCGATGATTCATTCGGAATAGGCACCCAAACACTCCCTTTTGGTTCCTTTGGCACTGAATTGGAGATATCCCCATATTGGGTTCTTCAATCGGCAAATAAAGTGAGACTCGTCTTGTAATGGAACTTGTACTTGCGGTTGCAGTGAAAGATGATCAGTTTTAGTGAACCTCACACTGGGATCACAATGAGAGTGGCTTCTTCTTTCCCTGAGTGTGGGTTTGTGCCAGATTTCTTTTTGTCTTCTGTGAAGGTAATGATGGGATGAGTGAATTCTTCCCACAATCTTCTGCATAATCTATGAGCGTCAATTTGATGATGCCCCAAAGAAATTCTGCAACACTGGAGCTCTTGGCCTTTCAAACAAGAAGTCGTTTCCCGTAAAGGCACAGATGATGATTATCGTGAGATCCCTCCACGATTGAAACATGCATTACACGTCATAGTAAGTGTTTTACTTCTTTTGAAACCCAGACCCGTGACAAGTTGATAAGATATCCAAGTTTAGAGGAAGAAAAATCCTTGACGGTTGTTGACTGGCGTATCTGAAGAGTAGTCTCTGAGTGTATCCTTTATTAAGGTTGAACATTGCTCATTCCAGTTGACACTTGTAACCCCGTCGGTTCTGTATAGCAAATAGTATCCCTAGAACTTGAATATAGATGCTGGTAGTGGTTGAAGAGGCGGTAAACGCTCTGAAGAAGTTGGTATGTTTTAGAATGTCCACTGCAATCTTGTAGATTGGGTTGCTTTGCGACTTTTCAGCATCCAGATAGCAATTGCTTTTCCCTATTGGCACCCAACGAATGCGAGGCAAGATTTGTTCATCTGTGCGGGTGGGTGGTGCCAAAGCAGGTGCTTTTCACCGAGCATAACACGCCATTATATCTGCACAGTCACATACACAGAAATAAATGCATACAGATAGGAGATGTTAGATGTGTAAAGGTCAATAGTTGAAGTCAACTATTCTGGTGAAGATCAATAGTTGAGGTCAACTCTTGAGGCAACGGAAGTTGACTCTTGTAAGAGACGACTTAACATACTGACTAAACCACAATACCCAAAGACAGTTTACAAGGAAAGCAAGACAAAATGCAATGGATTAGTCACACTAAGCAAAACGCAATCTACTGTACACTTAAGGACCAAAACGCAGTGAATATTTAAATGATAAAAACTCAAAACGCATGGAAGCAAAAGACAATCACATCAAAACGTAGCCATCAAAACGCAAGCATTATAATATTCAAAAATAGGCAAAACGCAATCATTAAAAAAATCGAAATAGGGTTTGATTATTTTAATGTTTTAGTTGTCTTCTGAGCAAAACGCAACCACTTGCGTTTTGTCCTGTTCGATACTTAATAATCAAAACGCAACAAATAGATGAACCAAAACACAACATGGATTATCATAGCAAAACGCAATAAGATATTCTAAACCAAAACGCAACTAGTATTTCTTATCCAAAACGCAACCTAGAAACTCTAAACCAAAACGCACCCAAGAATATAATACCAAAACGCAACTAGAATTTCTTATCCAAAACGCAACCTAGAAACTCTAAACTAAAACGCAACCAAGAATATAATACCAAAACGCAACCAAGAATCTACTACTAAAACGCAACCAAGAATGTTTTATCACGCAGAATCGATCATTCCACTTAGGGCTTCCTTGTCTATACTATATCATGTTATACAAACTATAACAATATCTAACTATATTAACAACAACCCTAAGCAATGACAAGCATCAAACAGGCGTGAATTTGACTAAAAAGTCAACTAGTAGTCGAAAATCACAAGGACCCTAATGAAGCAATTGGGGATTCGATTGATACAGCTAGCAGGCATCATAAGTTTATTCTAATGTTATCTCAACACCTAAAACACAAACGAAAACACTAACCAAGGTTTTATTGATAAATAGTCACGAAAATCACAACACAAAATCTCACAGGAATCGACAGAGAAGCAAATCGCAACAAGGTTGTGTGAGTTTGAGAGAGAGAAAAGTTGAAAAAGATTTTGACTAGTTTTGACTTGTTTGACTGGGTCAAAATGCAACATCCTTAAATACCTCGTTTCACTTTTCAGATAATGACACAAATGGCCCCTTTCTTTTTACCTTCTTTTCTTTTAGGGTTATCTAGCAACAAAGGGGTTGATTAAGTTGCATTAATTACACAATTAGTCATTTATCGTGTTACAAGTCTAGCAAGCAAACATCAACTAGAACTTAAGTCCCTATTATTGCACATGGATGACACGTCTATTTTTACGTCCATTTTCACATAGATGACACGTCCATTTTCACGCCCATCTTCTTTAAGCTCGCCATTTAAGAATGCAATTTTTACGTCCATTTGATAAACTGTCATGTTTTTGCTGGCAGCATTGGCAAGAAAAATTCTGATAGCTTTAAGTCTGGCGACCAAGGCGAAGGATTCTTCAAAATCAAGACCTTCTTCTTGACGATATCCTTTCGCGACAAGACGTGCCTTGTTTTTCAACACGTCACCATACTCATCAAGTTTCACCTTATAAATCCACTTGAGAGCAATAATCATTGCACAGTCTGGAGGTGGCACTAATTCCCATACGTCCAGTCAATCAAATTCATGGATTTCATCTTGCATGGCTTGAAACCAGCAGTCTTCAGCAACAGTAGATTTGAAGTTTTTAGGTTCGACTTTGGACAGTACCGAATTGTAGAAGCACCACAGAGCATCTGTAGTAAGCTGTTTCCGAGTGGAAACCGGTCGAAAAGGGTTCCCACTAATGTTTTCAAGAGGATGAGAGTCGGTCCATTTGCGGAGATGTTCATGAGGTTGAGTGGATTGGTTGGGTGTAGGAATCGTGAGAGTCCCAGAATTATGATGCTTCAGAGTTCGGGTCTGGGGCGAACACATTAACAAATGGTTCATGCTCAGTTGCAGCAAACGGATTTACTTTAAAAGAATGCTCAGTTGCAACACCGGGATGCACCGTAGATGATTAATGAGCCGAGGATGATGATGAATGACTGCCTGATGGTTCCTCGTTATCAAAGGATATAGATACGGATGGACCGGTTGGAATGACCAGGGGTGGAGCTGTGGGGACATGAGGCATCTGATGATCACCTATGGGAGTCTCAAAATATTCATCAAACATCGGTTGAAACAGCAGCTCCAAATCTTTATTGGTGGGAGGTACATACGGGATAGCAGGAGCAGAATTAGGTACAAGCCCTAAACTTATAAGACCAGGCGTTAAAAGGTTAGGATTGGGTCCTGAACTGGAGTGTACAGGAGCCGTTTGCTCAGTCAGCTCATCGAATGTAACGTGAATAGTTTCCATTATTTGTCGGGTCTGTTTGTTGTAGATTCTGTAACCCTTCCTGTTTGGTGCGTAACCAACAAAGAACCCAATGTCTGCTTTAGCTTTCAATTTGCCAAGATCTTCACTGTCGTTTGTGGGGTAGCAGAGAGCCCCAAATATACATAGGAAAGAGAGATTCGGCTTCTTGTCATGCACTAGTTCATATGGGGTTTTATTATGAAGAGTATGTATAAGGGATCGATTTTAGGTGTAACAGGCAGTAGCCACAACTTCTGCCCAAAGAAACAAGGGAGCCTTGGAGAATATCAGCATTGTCCGAGTAGCTTCAACAAGAGTGCGATTCTGTCGTTCAACAACGCCATTCTGCTAAGGAGTTCTCGTGAGTAATGCCAACGCTTTCATAGAAATCTGTCAAATTTTTATTAACGAATTCGGTGCCATTATTAGTTCGCATGAACCGGACAATTTTGTTGAGATCGACTTGAAGTTGTTTAACAGATTGATTACAAAACGGGGGGGGGGGGGGGGGTCCCCTCAATCCTTGGATCTTAAAAACATTCACCCATGTAAACACTGGAGTAGTTCAACCTGACCTATTACCAAAATGTATTTCTTCCCATTTATACTCTACACTCTTAGCGGTCCACATAAATCCATGTGTAGGGTGTGTAAAACTTTCGTAATGGTGTTAATCGACTTGGGTTTGTGGATAGCTTTCCTGCTCTTTCCAAGTTGACATGCCGAACACAAGTGATCCTTTTCAAACTTCAACCGAGGTAGACCTCTAACAAGATCTTTACAAGCTAGATCATTGAGAGTGCCAAAGTTTAAGTGATTCAGGCGTCGATGCCATAACCAGGATTTGTTTTTAGAGGCTTTAGACAGTAAGCAAATGGGAGAGGACCTCATCATATCTTCAACAAAAATGGTGTATAAGTTCGTACCACGACTTCCTTTGAGAAGGTCGACACCATCTAAGTCTCGGACGAAGCATGTGTGCTTTCTGAGAAGGCACTTCAAGAAACTGAATCACAAATTGACCTATAAGAAAAGTTGTGTCCAAGTCCCTCTACATAGTAAACCCAGGGCAATTAACACTGACACCAATGCCATAATCCCAATACCTATAATTGCACCAAATGGCCGATTACCGGAATCGAACATTCCCAATAAATTAATCACGAAATCCAGAGCCTGAGCGATCTCCAGTCATATGTTTTGAGCCGCCAAAGTCCAAATACAGAGAATGAACTGTACAAGCACTGCAACAAAATTTGAACAAAGGCAAAAAGAGATTTTTGGATACAATAGGATCCCCATTGCAATTGGGGTCCCCGTTAGTTAGTGCACATACGCAGATTATACGCAACAAGGCAATAGTTTCCCTGTTGATCAACTGGCAAACCGTCACTCCTTAGAGCAGTAGACCTAAACTAAAGGGCACTTTCTTCCTTAAAGGGAGAAGTCTACCAGTAGGCTTCCATTGTTTTGTAGGCAAGACCTTAGGTGGAGTGTTCCAAGTTAAAGGCTACTGATCTCCTAAAGGTAATATTCTACCAGTAGGTCGCCACTGATGGCCGATGGTGGTAAACAATTTCCCTGTGGCCTTCCAAACTTGCTTAACTTGCTTAACCCGCCACACTTAGTGGCAAGGATTGTGTTCACACACATTTCAAACACACAACACCTTGATCATGATTAACAGAAATTAAGCATTGTTACAAGTTTTTGCAAGAAGTATTAAATTCGAATAATTACACGTACGCTATAGCTAATACTAGAATCAACATGATTCTTATATTTCTCATACGACTTATTCATCCTAGAATGGGCTTCTACTTGTTTCAAGGCACTTTTAGCTGGCAGGGTCCTATCTTTCTTTGTATTGCTTCTTAGGATTTTGACCTGCTAGCTGCTGAGCACCTTTACTCCTGTAGTAGGAATTCCAAACTTAGTCAAATTATTTTCTGGTACTCAACTTGTGGTGGCGTGCATATGAGTTGAGGTTTCACGTGGTTCAACAAAAGTAACTCCCTTTTTCCTAAGTGAATTGGTAGAGGCATTTTGTTTATTGCGAGGGCCAAAGTCTTTAGGACACGTGCCTATTACATATTCTAACAGCTCCTGAGAGTGTTTAGTGTAACGGCAAGCCGAAGCGAGAGAGGTATCCAATGGTCTTTCTACATTAGCATCCTCTACTATTTCACGAAGGGTTTCTACATTTTCCTTAAGGCGTTTGATATAGTGTAGATGCACTTCCCGATTCTTCTTGAGTCTAGGGGGAATTGGTTCAACATCTATAGGATATCTACCAGGAGCCAGCACCTTAGGTTTACAATCAGGTATAGTGACACATTTGGAATTCTCTTTAAGTTGATCCTTAAGGTGTTCAATTTCAGATAACAAAGAGTTGTTCTGGTCAGTGGTTTTGGCACGCGTTATTTTAATTGAATCATACAACTCCTTATAATGTTGCTTAACTTTTGCATTTTCTGCCCTAAAGCATTCATTGAGATCGTGAAGGGCATTGAGCTTTGCAGTTAAATCTTTGTTCTGAGAAACTAAAGCCTTAAGGTCAAAAGTAGATCAGTATCACTATCACTTTTATAAGCGAGAGATTTTCTCCTTTAATTCACGAATCGTATTGCCTCGACTTTGAATATGTTCATTTAGTTTCCCAATCACAAATAGTGAATCAAATGAAGGAGCATCCGAAGATGTCACTGGTTTTTTGTTTCCAAAACGTTCTTTGAGATTTTGATACTTTAATTGTAAGTTGAAGTGTTCAACTTCAAGTTTGGAGAAATGTTTTATCATTGAGTCGTGATCATCATTTTGAATCTTGTTTCTCAGATTAAAATTTTCAGATTCAAGATCGGCAATACGTTTCTGAGCACGAGTGAACGCATCATGCATGTCAGAAAATCTAGACACGTTTAGTACAGAATCTGTTACAGTATAAAACACATCTTTGGACACACATTCAGCAACTAAGTTCTCATTGGTGATGAGAAGGTTTTTCCGTTCAATCTCACCACTCCGTAAGTCTGTCTCATTCTGGTCCACTTCGGCTTCCAAATTTTCAAAAACAGCTTTCATTGCCCTAACTTCAGTGACTAGAGATTTTTGAATTCCGTCAAAATGTTCTTTGAGTAGATTGAAAAATGGAATTACTTCGGTTAAGTAACACCTTTTTGTTTGTTCAAAACCCCTTTCCCCTTCAGTTATGCCCGTTGGTGTGATACGCTTTTTACAAGTTTTCTCAAAATCCCAAAATAGTTGAGTAATTACATACAGACCAATATTTACTTGACTTGTAGTTGGAAGCGTTCTAGGGACCAGATGGGCCGGTGTATTGGGAGGATACACAGTCGCAGGTGGTAGGACAGGCAGGGGTGTTGCATTGGCCTTTAGCTCTTCGGCCTTTCGTTTTGCTAGATCTAAGGACCAAAATACTTGCTCAGGTGTCAGTTGAGTCTGAGGGGTGAATGTTGCCATGAAGTTTTCTTTTGAGTAGTTAGGGGGCGTAATGTTAACCCTCTTTTCCACACAGACAGAGTCATTCATTTTCACATGCAGTTTATTCCTAGTAGCTTCAGCTAACTCTAATTCTTCCTCAGACGTTGATACAATTACCGGCACATGATGAGGCTTAAGAAGTTCATCACCATCATATAGTGCCGGTTGGGCCTTTTTGGCCTGTTTGAGGTAAAAAGGGTTCTGGGCACCTAGTGCAGTTTTAGTCTTTTGATCATACACCTGAGTGGGATTTATCATCATATGGACAGTTTGAATGGATTGATCTTGTGAGTGAAGCTTATTCTCAAGTTTATCGTTAAGGTGTTTCAGATTGGAAAAATCAGTCAAGAATTTTGACTCTTTCTATTTAAACTCTTGTTTCAAAGTCGTTACGGTTTCTCCGATTATCTTAATGTTTTCCATAGTTGACTTAAGTTGTAACTTGAAAGAATGAAGTTCCTTTTTAAGATTTTCTTTCGTTTAATTACGATTTTGAATAAGCATACGCATTTGATCATCCATTCACTGTTCACGTTCAGTAAGTTCAAACTTAGCACGTTGCTCATAAATGGCAACCTGTTCCTTGTAGATCTTAAGTTCAGTGGCTATTGGCTCATGAGGAATGAACGCATCATTCACAGGCGATATACATACACTATTTAGAGCGGAAGATGCACAACTTGGTACATCAGAAATGTTATTGACCAACAAGTATTGTTCATACGGAATAACATTACTGTTCCCCATATGGACACTAGTTGTGTCGATAACATCTGATGGTTGTACTTTATTATGGATCTCATGTTCGTCCTGATTAGAGGGACACTATTGATCAAAAGGCTTTTCTAGAGTATGTACCTCAGATAAGATTGATGCATTGGATAGACCAGCTTGTGGATTTGCTGACCCGACTGAGGATAAATTGGCCATGAGTATTGACTGAGCAGATGGGTTCATCATCAACATCTAAATCAAAAGCGTCACATTCATCTACCTGGAAGATGTTATCCTCATTCAGAGCTAAGTCTTGGACTGGTTGATTATCCACATCTGCATCAAAGGTGTTGCCCTATTCACCAACCAGAAAGAGTAGTTCCTTTTCATCTAAAACTGCACCATTCTCTTGGGCTTGCATCAGCAACATCTTGTCCTTGAAATAATCAGAATTCTATAGACGCTTTGGCTGAGTACAGTTCCTTGCAATATGTCCAACTCCATTATAATTATAACACTTGACCGGTTTCCCTTGACCTGCATTGGCATTCCCAGCTCTATTCTATGCTCCCCCAGTTCTTGCTATACCATTTCCCTGAGCAAGATACCTTTGATTCTGATTATGTCGCCCTTGAACATTCTGAACTACAACCCGACCATCTTGAATAGTTGCTTGATTTCGGGTGTTAGATGAGGTTCGAAGTTGATTGTTGGTCTGAGGAAGCGTTGCTTTAAAGGATTGGGCCAGGAGCGCCATTTGTTTGGTTATGTTCTCAAGTATTTCATCAGTTTGAGTGTATCCGGAGTCAATTTGTGATTTTTCAGGGAATTGTGGATATTGTGGTGATTGAGGGTTTGTTGATGAGGAGGGATATTGATAAGACTGGACATGTGATGATTGGGCATGAGGTTGGACCATTGACACAAATGCAAGTTGATTATTCATAGCAGGAGTGATTCTTTCAATAATCAGTCAATCTTGTACATCATGCTTCTCATGTTGTTTTAAGTATGCATATAGCTGTTCGTAATTTGTCACTTTCAGACCTTTATTGAGTTTAACGGCTGTCACGAACCTATATCAGTCAGGTGACATATTGATCACAAACTTGGAGTTCAGTTGAATGTTAGGCATTGTCATTCTGATATTCATCATGTCGTTGACCAGCTTGTGAAAGCGAACATAGTACTCATTGATATTTTCACCTAGAAGCATCTTGAACCTCTCAAACTCATTGTACAACTGAGATTCTCTATCTTCTTTTGTGAGTTTAGAACCAGCCAAAAGCATTTTGATGTTGTCCCAAATTGCTTTTGCTTCAATGTTGTGATTGATGAGCTTGTAGATATCTTTGGAAAGTCCTTGAAGCACAATATTGGTGGCACGGACATATGCATCGTATCGTTTCTTCTCCGTATCACTGAGGTCCTCATATGTACGAGGCCTTTCTGGTCCAAGAAGGACACCTCCCTTAAGGGTAGTTCCGAGTGCATCCCTTGTGGTTCCAAGCTCAAATGGTCCTTGATCAATCGACTAAAGAATTTGCAATCTATTTTCCTTTCCCCTACAGTACAATCGGATTCGTTGTGGCCATGATTCTTAATCAGTCATATCGAGCATAGAAGGGCGGGTATCGGAACCTGCCGCTTGAATATCATCTGAATTACTGGACATGGTTGAGTACTTGTATTTTGATACACTTTTTATCGGTACAATGATTAGTGATTGTATGTTAAAAGTGATGATTGTTTGTTTGATTAGGTGATATGTTGTTTGAATGTGATTTGGTTTGGTTGAAATAAGTTAACGTAATGAAGATAATGAAGCTTCGGCAAAACGCAGGAAGAAAACCTAGAAAAAGCATGGATATGGTCTTCAAGCAAAACGCAATGGAGGTCTTGAGCAAAACGCAGTGATGTTGAAGCAAAACGCAATGATGAATGAAATTTTGCCAGAGTAACTTCTTATCAAAACGCAATATGGTCTTCAAGCAAAACGCAATGGAGGTCTTGAGCAAAACGCAGTGATGTTGAAGCAAAACGCAGTGATAGCTTGAAGCAAAATGCAATGAGGTCTTGAAGCAAAACGCAGTGAGGTCTTGAAGCAAAACGCAGTGAGGTCTTGAATTTTTTTTAATTATTTTATTTTTTTTTTTAAGCAAAAATGCAATGAGGTCTTGAATGCAAAAGCAGTGAGGTCTTCAAGTAGGCTAAAGCAACCCTCAATAACCAAAAGCAGTGACCAATCACAACCCCAATATGACAAACGCATTATGTTGTATATACAAGACAAACAAAAAACGCAGTGTACTATTGGGCAAAACGCATTGAAGAATGTCTCAGAGAGCAAACCAGTGAAGAAAAATACGAACTTTTTCACCTAAAAACACCTAAAATTCACCCTTTTGAAGGTTTTGCTTGGTTTCTTTTGTACAACTTGATCCTAGAAGGTTATAACAACTATAAGAACACTAACTTTAACATCACAAACGTGAGAATTAAAGAGTGTCAAGAAAAAAACCATAAACCTTCAAAAACTAAACTTTTGATCTAAACCAACCAAGAAAACGCACACATAATTTAACTAATCATCCCATGGGCTCTAATACTAATTGTAGTATATTGGATATCATAACACAAGCCTAGGATTAATGTTTGGCCAAATTATCTAGAGAGAGAAAGTAGGAGTTCTAGAGAGAGAAAATCACTTAGTGTGTGTTTGTAATAAAATAAACATCCAACCCCTTCCCATGGCTGGAAAGGGGTATTTATACAAGAGCTTGGTGCCCCTAAATGGGCCATGGAGTAGGCTAACAAGTGGGTAAAGACCCGACCCAACACCATAAGTCGTACGGTAACTAAACGATTAAAACTAAGACTACGAGCTAACCTATGCTAGATATAACACGGGGTGACCGAGTCTTTTACATGGATTTTCATAATCCTAACACTCTTTGCATCAACACACAACCTAATCCTAAGCCCGATGCATCACAGTACACCATAAAATCTTCCGGTCCATCAAGGAGAGCTAGAACAGGTGCATTACACAACTTGTCCTTCAAGGTTTGAAATGCCCTTTCTTGTTCCTCACCCTAATCAAAGGTCTTAATTTTCTGAGTCAAGACAGTAAGCGAATTAGCTATCTTAGAAAAGTTCTCTTTGAATAGACGATAATACCATGCAAATCCTAAAAATAAACAAACTTCAGACGGAGTTCTAGGGGCTTCCCAATTCTTAACAACTTCAATCTTACTAGGGTCTACATAAATACCATCTCCATTAATCACATGTCTAAGAAACTGTACTTCTCGCAACCAGAATTCGCACTTGGAAAACTTAGCATGCAGTTTCTCTTCCTTGAGCAATTCTAAGACTAACCCTAGGTGCACTACATGCTCTTCTCGGGTCTTAGAGTAAATCAAGATGTCATCAATGAACATTATCACAAACTTATCTAGATAAGGCCTACACACTCGGTTCATCAGATCCATAAATACCGTTGGTGTGTTAGTCACACCAAAGGGCATTACTGTGAACTAAAAATCTCCATAACGAGTTCTAAACGCGGTCTTAGGAATGTCATTGATATGTGTGAAAACACATATCCGTTTTATATCAAAATTGGCCCTAAAAAGACAAAATTATGCTTTAAATGCTTGGATATTGCTTGTTTTGTCTTTGTGATTGTGTAGGAACAGATATTGCAAAAATCTCAAGAAAACGGTCAAAACCGAACAATCACGAACACGGGAGCGGAATTGAGTATGCAAAAGCCGGGAGAATGCTATCAAAGGTCAATAAAAGTCAACTCATGGTCAACAGTGGTCAACCACAAAAAGACAAAACCTAAAATTCCTAAATCAGTCCCTTAAAGAAAACCAAATTGCAAAAATGGTCCCTAAACCTTAACGATGTTAACTCTTTAATATATAAAAGAGTTAACACCCGTTAACTCTTATATAAATCCAAAACACCCATGGCCCAAGATATAAGCCCAAAGTCCTGAATATAAAAAATCCGGGTCAAAGCAAAGTCAAACTCCTACCCCCTTTTTTATACAAGTTTTTACGCGGGAAGAACAGTTGTTACTATTCATCTTCTTCCCCCTTTTACCCAACGTCACAATCATAGGGTAAAATTCAATTGACAACATGGCAAGCTAATTCAAGTGGCTAAGTACAACATGGCAGGGATAAACATCACATAAGCCCTCCCATTGGCCAATACCCACACAAGCAAAGACACGTGGATTGTGAGAAAGCACACAAAGATGCAAGATTTTACACTAAATCCTTTCCTAAAGAAGCACAATGGCTCTGACACACGGAATGCCACGTTGGCAATCCGTGTGCTAGCAAAAGTAATCCAACAGCTTAAGATAAAGATCTAATGATTGGCAAGATTCAAGAGCAGGGATTTATGGGAGCATCTACCAACCTCCAAGGCCTAGAAGCATCTCCTGATAGCTATAAATAGCCCCTCACATTCACACACACGATATCTAGTTTTTTTAGCTTTTGAACTTTAGCTTATGTAATTTTCATTTAAAATGTTTTAGCTTAATGTTTGTTTGATGTAATTTCCTTTTTCAATATTGTAAACAGATTTTCATTAATAGAATTTGAATTTTATCCTACTTTTCTAAAGCTCACTTTTACTCAAACTGTGTCTAATAAGCTAGTAAAAAAGTTTTTAGTTAAATTGTAATTTTTAGCTTTTAAAATTTAAGCTTAAGTAGTGTAACTTTTCAAACTTATTGTACTCTTACTTTCACCTTATTGTAATCAGTTTTAATGTTAATGAAATCTTCCTTTGTTTTTACCTAATCCATTTTACTTTACAAATTTTTAAATCCTCAAATTCTCATGTTACTGTTTCAAAAGCTCCTAATAAGCTCATACAAGCTCTTTGAGTCTCTAAGCTCAAATTGAGCTATTAACAAGCTCTTAATCTACATAAACCAATAAAATCAGTTTAAATACCTATGCTTATGTATTTTGAGCTTTTGGATGATAAGCTTATAATGGAAGAGCTTATGGGACCTTACTAGCTTATCCTTGTGATTAGCTAGAGCTGTTGAAAGCTCTTTTGAGCACTATTGCCTTTGTTTAGCTAAGGTTTTTGTAAGTTTCCTTTAATTTTCAAGTATCTTAGTTTAATAAGTTGCATTTGCTTATTTTTTTGCTTATAGTCTAGCTTATTTGTGCTTAATTCTGTCTATTTATGCTTATTAAATATGTTTGAATATCTGTTTTTAAGTTTTATAACATAGACCTTAGATTTTTTAGTTTTAATTCATAAAACTGTCAAAAACTCAAAAATATTAGCATGGATCTTAGTTCTTTGTCTCTGGCTTATTTGCTTATTAATATAGGATCATTAGGTTTGTCATAAGCTATTTGTTATCTGGTATTAAAGTTTTGCTCATTAAAAAGTTTTTTTCATAAGTCAAAATGATTTTAAGTCTAGTTAAAGGGGTGTTTGGCATAGCAGTATTAATCACAAGTCAATACTGCTAGTGGCCAATTGGTCTTGAGAAATTTGATTTGATCTCTCATTTAAGTCTGTTTAATCTAGTTTCATAGGTTAGATTAGGGAAAATCAAGTTTTCATTAGTTAGTTCTTTATAAATAATAATCTGTCAAGTAATTTGCATAATTTAGCTTTAGATTTCTTCTAGCATTAATCATTATCTTTCTTGTCTTTCATTTTGAGTTTTTAGCTTGTTAGAATATAATCATAGGCCTGCATTTTGTCTAGTTTAAGTTTTGGTCACAATTGTGTCAACCGCATCAGTAGTTATAATAGAAAATTTTCCATTTTTTAGCTTAATTTTTAGAGAGTTAAAATAGTTTTTAGCTTTTGCTTTTCATAGTACAACAAGTTTTTAGGTTATTAATCATCTTTTTTAAATTGCTTTTTGAAATTAAGCTCTTTTACTAATCTGTTTTTAAGCTGCAAAAGTAACTTTTGCCTTTTCAAAATACAATATAACTCAGTACCTACTGAGTTTGAAACCTGTTTTCAAACAGCTTTTTCAATAAGCTCTAGTTTTCAAAAATAGTTTTAAAAAGCTTTTTCAAGTAGTCTTTAAGCTAGCTTTTTTAGAAAAACCAAGTTTCATTTCATGAAAAGCTCATTTGGTTGCTTAATATTAAGCTCAAAGTCTGTCTAAGGGACTGTTTGGTTTTAAGTTTTATATAAATGCTTATTTGTGAATTTCATCTTATGGATTGTTAATTTGTGCTTATTTTTGTGCATTTTAGCTTATTAGGTTAAGAAGAGTAGATAAGCTCAGTGTAAGCTTTTCCTAAGAGTTTGTCTAGCTTTTAGTAGTTTAGTTGAGCTTTAAGTAAAAGCTTAGCAGTACTAACACTAAGTTAGTACTGTTTGAGCTTATTTGGAGATTTTAGGCTTATTAGTTATTCTCTAGTAGCTTATTAGGTTAACTTTAGTCTTAGAAGAGCTTTTTGTTCTTAGGTTTCAGCTTATTTCAGCTTGTGAAGTTCTAAATATTCTTTAAAAAGTCAAAAAAGTAGTTAAGTAGTTTCTGTCATTTCTTTAAGCATTTCCAGCTTATTTAGTCCTTTTCGTAAAAAGTTTCTTTTATTAAAAATGCTTATTTTTAGCTTTTTTAAAACTTTGCTTTTATAAGTTTTTAAAAATAAAAAAAGAGGGGAAGGTGGAAATCGGGGGTGAGCAAGGCTCGAACCCCCGACCTCAACACCCTCAACCATTTTATAGCACACAACACACACCTCACTACCAACGCGTCCTGGGGTCTTTTTCATTATAAATTTACAAAATCTATTTCTTATACACGTTTTTCCCTTTTAGCTCTATAAGCTGTTATAGCTTATTTCGTGGCTTATTCATTAAGCTGTGACCACAAGCTTATTTTTCCTAGGTCCGTATTAGTTTAAGCTATTTTATGTATTTTTTCTAGAATTGTTATAATTATTTTAGTATTTTTAAACATTTATTTTTATTAAAAACTTTAAAAAATCATAAAAAATTGAAAAATAATCAAAAAAATATAATTCTTTTTTAGAAAATTTTCTTTTATCGTAAAGTTTCTAGGAAAATTACTTTTTCTTTCGTAGGGTTAAAATTACAAAATTTCTATTTTTAAAGAACGGGATTCGTTCCCGTTTACATTTTTCGTGTTTTAAAGCTCATTTCAACTCCGTTTTTGTTCTAGTTTTCTTTAAACTTACTTTTTAGTCAATTAGAATCCACATGCTCATATTATTAGTTTTAAGAGAATTACCTCGACTTTACAATTTAGGAATGTGCCTAACGATGTGATTAAGCTTATGATGTTTCCATATTCGCTCGAGGGAGCC
>BQNB010009284.1:34056-87239 GCA_026074375.1 Tanacetum coccineum | reverse complement strand
ACTGTTAGTACTGTTGTTAGTACTGTTGTGTTTATCTTGTTTAATTTAGCTTAATTGCTTTTTGTAATTGCTTATTTAGGGTTAGTTTAGCTCATTTGATTTGTCTTAAGTTTATTTGAGCTTATTTGTGTCTTGGTGTAAAAGTTTTAAGTGTTTTTGCCATTCCTAGGTTTTAAACTTGTTTCAGCTTATTCTCTTTGCTATTTTTATGTGCTTTTGCTTATTTTTATCAGTTTTAGTGCCCAATCATTCCTTGTGACATTCAAACACAAATCATCAATCGTCTTTCGATTTTCCATCTATAGCCTCGTTGGGACATAACGACCCGGGAACACTCTATACTGCTTCCGGTTTACTTGGTCTCGCGGATTCTGTCCTTGTGTTTGTTTGTATTCATATATAGACAGATATTAAGGTGTAGGTTCGCTTTCAATCAGTCCTACCCACACTTGTAAAGCTCACATTCACATTCCGTTGATACAATATACTTCTAAGACTCCCGATGATACCTGGTTGATCGACCTGTCTACAAAGTATGATATTTCCTTTTAAACTCACATCGACTTCAAAAGTACCAAATTTTGTCAGATATGGGACCCCATTTTTCTTTTTCCCCTCGACTTTAATATACCCAGACTTTGAAATTGCACCCACGAAACGGGATTCCACATTTCCTGTGACTTGACCCGTATAAAACGACCTTTTCTTCACTTATATATATGGATACCTTTGGCGACCATATCACGGAGTAATTGGGTGGCGAGATCATCGGTTGCTCTGGCATATGGGTATGTCACATTGACGGATTTCAAACCACGTCCTCCTGCTACTAATTGTCCCACTAATCTGAAGGGTCGGGTTCTGCTTGGAAGGCGTACATGAACGCGAGGGTTGTTGTTGGGGTACCCCAACGGCAAGGGTGTAGTACGTGCCACGAGTAGAGACTCGATATGGCACTACACTGGTCGGGAGTTGGGGCCGCTCCCCTAATGAATCCAAGGCAGGACGAAACCAGTGAACCTCTATCATACGCAGGATGGATGGCTGGTCCTTATCGGTGTGAGGTCGTCACGCGGGGATGACCCCGTGACAATGTGGTGCTATTAAAATCACATATCTACAATGTCTTCATGATAAATTTGTATAAGTTGTTAACTTTTTATGTATTTTTTATTTGTAGATATTGTATGTGCTAATTTTGTTAATAATGTGTAATGACACAATTATAAGTGACATCGGAACGGCAAAAAGAAAAAGATTGAATAGGTTCTCAAGTAAACAAAATGCTTTATAATCTTTGAACTTGGTTTCATAAACTCCTGTTTTCAATCAGACTAACAAAAGAACCAATCTTTTTTATACATGGACTGGTCGGGAACATGACATTGGACACTACATGATATAACCAATTAAGAACTAGTCCTATAGTATCGGTTTAGTCTTCGGTTCCACTTTAAATGA
This sequence comes from Tanacetum coccineum, assembly GCA_026074375.1. Taxonomy (NCBI): domain Eukaryota; kingdom Viridiplantae; phylum Streptophyta; class Magnoliopsida; order Asterales; family Asteraceae; genus Tanacetum; species Tanacetum coccineum. The sequence goes on along the minus strand of BQNB010009284.1, from coordinate 85,778 downwards.
GTTTCAGTCCCAAACTTGACCATGAATCGAACTCAACTAAGGTTCGATTGAGGTTGTTTTTGGATCATATCGTTTGTTCACACCACATCACCTCTCACACATGAGAAAAATGGGCACTGCGTCCAGCCTTATATAACACAGACATGAAGCAAGTGTCAATTAACACTAACGGCTTTGATGTCGATCAACAACCATTATAAAGTTTTCTTCTTGTCTTATAACGAAATTCGAAAGCGCCTATTAGTCTCATCAATCCCAAACAACAAAGTTTTTTTATATCTCTTGCACGTGTGATTTTTGTATATATAAGTCAGATTTTTATTTGATAAGCAATCATTAAAGTCCTCCTCAGTCAATGGCTAGTAAAATATTCAATGTTTATTCCTAGAATAGATGTAGATGCAAATATGAAACTACAACATTTATTGTCTCTGAACAAACCTACAATTTAAAAAAAAAAAAACATTACACGTTTCAAGCGATCAAACATTCCATAAAGTCTCATTTAATTATTTGAAATAAAAAAAAAGTAAACATCTATTTTAGGAAATGAAAAGAAAAAAAGAGGATATTCCTGCATCAACACGTATGAGCTGTCATTTCGACTTTCGACCATTTTGAGTTTACATCAATGTATGTAAGTATGTGTAACTTACTCTCTTACTTGGTGTTAGCCCAATAAATAAATAAAAAAACCATACTGGATATTAAATCCGAATCTTGTTTCCAAGCTTGAAGCCCAGTAAAGAAAAAACTATAGGCATGTCTTTGAGATGAAAATGGTATCCCGATGATCTACTCCTTCCGTCTTAAAATTATTGTCCCCTATTAACTTTTTAAGTCTTTTTCTTCCAACTTTGACTGTAAATATTTTTGTTTGTGCTATATAATACTTGATGAAAATCATAGCTATGAAAATACATTCAAAAACCAATCAATTCAAATACTTTTCATTAAGTATTATATAACACAAACAAAAATATTGTAGGTCAAAGTTGGAAGAAAAAGACTTAAAATATCAATATGAAACAATAATTTTAAGACGGAAGGAGTATCTTTTTTTGCTTCTTTGATATGAGCTTTTGTGTTTTTGGGCTCAAAAGAGTTGGTTCGGGTTTTTACACATTGGATTATAAATTTGGGCCTTAATAACCACTAAATCACTAATATATTAAGCTTTAGCATACTTCAAACTTTCACTTTCATAAATAAAACATCAACATATTAAGTAAACGAGATTTGTCACCCGCGCGCTGATAACCATAAAGACTATTTCCGTAAACATTTTAAAATATATATTAAACTTTAACATTTTTTTTATAAAATCTTACACATGTCAGAACCATGCAATATTGGGCTCGTTTTGTTCGCAATTCGACGATCTTTTTAGCGACATTTTTTTCTGAATGAAGCGATAGATATGCGCTCCGTAATTGAGGAATAAAGTTTGTTATATTGAAAACTCGTAAATATGTGAAAGTTGAGGGTGCGCTTAAAAATTTAAATTTTAAAAAATATGAAAAAAGAACGTAAATAGGTTAAAGTCCAGGGTGCGTTTTGGAAATTCGGTTTTTTAAATATATATATATATATATATTAAACTTCAACATTTTTTATAAAATCGTACGCATGTCAGAAGCGGTGCAATATTAGGCTCGTTTTGTTCGCAATTTGACGATCTTTTCAATGATATTTTGTTTCCGAATGAATCGGTATATATGCGCTCCATATTTGATAAATAAAGTTTGTTATATAAAAAGGGGTGCGTTTTGAAAATATATAAAAAAAATATTTTTTTCGTCGGAAGTCGTGCGTGGGTGAATTTTTTATTCCAAAAGAGGGCACCGGTGTTTTATATAATTATAAAATACTACCTCCGTCCCACTTTTATTATCCTCATTTGACTTTTTGAAGTCTTTCTTTTTCAACTTTAATCTTTATTATTTTTGTTTGTGTTATATAATACTTTATGAAAATTATACCAATGAAAAACCAATCCATTCATATATTTTGCATCAAGTATTATATAACACAAACAAAAATATTAAAGATCAAAGTTGAAAAAGAAAGACTTCAAAAAGTTAAATGAAGACAATAAAAGTGAGACGAAAGAAGTATATAATATATAATTTGTAATTTCCATATATAGAATATATGGTTGATATCCACATTTATAACTCATCTTTAAAATCTTCATCTTAAAATTCATAACTTCAATGGGGTTTGACAATACTGCTTACATCACTCGACAAGTCAAGTCTTCATCGATTGTTATGGTAAAAAGACTTTTTACCCAATTTAAACTTTTGATTGTCTTATTCCATTATCACTTTGTTAACAAATTACAGTATTTTTTTTAATTTTTTATTAGATGAATCTGCATAGTGTTGACAAAAAATGATTATTCTAGTTAAAAGTTGTCATTAATTCGTAAAGTTATTGTAAGATAAAAATGCATAAAAGAAAAACATGTATTCGTCACAAAATATATTTACGCGGTACCCGCCGACGCATTACGCGGGTTTCCGCAAATTGTGTAAAAGCGATTGGGGTTTAGTAATCCCCCATGGAAGTATGAAGGAAAATAGCAAGAAAGTGTTGAGTTTAAATAGGACCCATACTTGTTTTGACACCTCTATTTGGTTAGTTCGGTTAAAAAAAATTTGGGTCAACCCGAAAACCGAACATAATTGAACTAGAAATTCAACCGAACCAAAAACAGAATTTAAATTTGGTTCGGTTTTTTATTTTGAACCGAATAACATAAATTACACTATTTATTTAAAATAATTATTTCATTCATAAAAAGTGTTTTTCGGTTGTGTAGGAAACTAGAAGAGGAGTTGAATAGTTTATCGGTTAATTGACCGTTTTAAAACTTTGCTTATAAAATGGTTTGATTCGAGTTGTATGTCAATCAATCAACAATATGAATCACAACTAAATATCTAGTGCAATGAACTAAGTAAACAATAACAATATAGATAGATAGAGAAAGAAACGATCAAACCAAGACACCAAGATTTATAGTGGTTCGGCTACGAAGCACCTCTTCGTTCCTACTCCACTCCCTGAGTACTCCACTTGAGATTTCACTATGTCAACAATCTCCCATTAGGCGGAGAAAACCGTTTACACATCGCTTACTTTCTTTTCTGACACTAAGCTAGATGTTGAGTCTTAATCTTAGCTAGAACCAATCTAAGACTTCACTAAGTCTTTACATACTCACAAGATATATACTCTTGGATTGACACACAATCCAAATCACAAATACACAATTTACACAATTGGATCTACGCACAATCCAATTTACACAACAACACAAAGTTGATATAATAAAGACTTGTCATCTTGAGGAGGAAGAAGGAGATCACTTAATAACAATTCGTATGTAGAAGAATACGATTGTTCTTCTCTTGCACTTGATTAGAAGAAGAAGGGAGGAAGACAGAATTAATCACTTGAAACAAGATCAAGGTATGTTAGTGATCAAGATATGTGTTTTAGAAAGAAAGAAAAAAGAGAGAAAAGTATATCTGAGAAAATTCGTGGCAAGAGATTCTGTTTTTCAGATGGGATGACCCAGTATTTATAGGAGACAAAAAGAGTCGTTGTACTGGCGGCGGTACCGGTGGTCCCTAATATATAAGGGGGCCGCCAGGCCTATAAGGGGGGCCGCCGTAGACTACGCTCCCTTTTTTGTCTTTTTGTGGGGAAGGTGTTATCTGTTTTAGAACCTTCCATTTTGGAGGAAAAATCTGATTTCAAATTTATTGTTTTAATAATACATTTCTTTTATAAATAAATATTTTGTTTTTATATTTTTATAAAAACACTTTTGTGGAAATGTAAGGTTTAAGAAAAATATTTTCTTGATCACTAATCATGTTTAATGATTTGTTTATCCATACCTTAAGTGATTAATCTTAGAAATAGAATTTTACGATTAGTAATTTATAAACGTTTATTTTTATCGTAAACGTGTTTACATTTTGTTATTATCAAAACGTCGAGAGGTCGAAAAATATAAATAACATTTTTAGGGTTTAGGGTTTAGGGTTTAACAATCTCCCCCTTTTTGATGATGACAAAATATAAACTCATTTAGTATAAAATTAGAGGTTTATAAATTACTAATGAGTTTAATCCCATTTCTCTCCCTTTTTGTCGAATCCAAAAAGGTTGACCGTCGAATTGTAATAGAGAGAAAGAAATCGACGATTAAAGACTCCCCCTTGATGTATGCTCTCCCTCGTTAGGGGCACCAAGGGATTGATCTTACGATAATTTGTTTGCTACAAAACAATGTTAGAAATACAAGTGCAAACCAACATAGCATGACAAATATCTCAATATTATAATTCACACTTTTAGAAACTCATAAATAAACTTCATTCAAATTCTAAGAAGATCTTACATAGTCATAAAGACAATATATGAAGATACAACATAAGATAAGCATAACAAAACATAACATATTAAAGCATCTAATAGAAGGAAACTAGTAAATAATTCGTTAGGAGAGATTTCAAGGAGAGTTGGTAGTGATGGATGATGGGAAAAGAGTTAAGGGCCCAATGATGAGAGATTTGATTCGGTTAAGGTCATCTTTTAAGATATTAAAGATTTTACGAGTTCCCAAGCAACAGTGACAAAAGTCCGAATTTGGTCTAGACAAGGAGGATGAGTGAATGATGAGGAGGGAGGTGAATGATTAGTTAACTCAATTGCATGTTGAATGTTGATATCAAGAAGATTTAAAAGGTGTAGGAGTTCATGCAAATGGTTTTCACTATGATTTTAAGTAGAGATTTGTAGAGGTAAGAAAGGGGATGTAGGATTAGATGAATTAGGAGAAGGAGGCAAAGGAGTGGTATCAAAGATTGGAAGTTTCGTGAAGAAGAAGTTGGTGATGGTGGAAGATTTTAACTTTGTTTCCAAGGTTCAAGAATTGCTCTTTTGTGTTTTCGTAAGTAGTCACGAGGAAATTTGTTAGAAGATGACATTGAGACTTTGAGGAGATGTTTATAAGAGAGGTGGTGATTTGAGATGAAAAAGAATGATGTTTATATAGAAGAATTTTGGGAAAGGCATGGTTTTGGTGGAAGAGAGTTCTAATGAGTGTTTAGTTTAGAAGGGAAAGGATAGTTAGACCTAGGAAGAATAGGGTCAAAGTTGCAGACCAGGAAGGGACAGGAATATTTCGTGTTTCTCCTAATGGCGGTCCCTTATATCGGTGTTGTCCCATATATATTAAGGGGCCGCCCTATATTTAAGGGGACCGTTTTCTGGAGATTCACAAAATTTTTCAGAAGTGTAATCCTTTTTCTGAGTGGTTACAGGGGCGATCATGGCATTTCCATCACTTCAAGAATCACATAATATATCTAAAGGAGAAGAGAAATCATGTAATGTAGCCAAGTTTAAGCATATAAATGACTTAAAGGTTTATTAAATGTCGCATAGCAAGCATGAAATAATAATGTAGACACATTAGACACGTACTTGATTATCCATGATAGAGGTTAAGATAGTATTACATAGTAATAATAATAGCACGTATTCCTAGCAATAATTCTAGAGAAATATTTCAACCATCATTTGAGTCAACACTTGAAACTTCTTCAGAGGATGTGTAGTTAATTGATTTGAGATGAGTAGGATGGACCCAAGGTTTCATGGATGGCCAATATGATTTGTATTTTGATTTTCGTAGATGAGGATTAATTTTGATGATATGTTCATATAGACGATTTAGAATCATTCCATATGGCATTGGAGAATTTGGTTGATTTTTAATCCTTTCAACTCGTTTGGTTAGAAAGTAGGCAAAGTTGAAAGGAGTACTTGTTAAGATGCAATACATCATGTGACATGATGATGCAGGAAGAAATGGTAAGTCATTTTGAGTGCCAAAAGCACTATCTTGAATGATTTCATTCCGATATCTCATGTCATAACGAAGTTCTTCCTTAAGGATTATGTTTGGAAAAATTGTTTGTCCGGTTGTTGTGATTGATTGGATAATTTCCTTTGGTGTTGGAATGTGTGTTTGATAAGGGGTGTTTGACCCTTGATTAGTTTTCAAAGAGTCGAGAGATGGTTCTTCAGAGTAAGAACATTCTCCTTCACATGGAATGGAAAGAATTGAGGCAAATGACTCGAGTGAGAACTTAAATGTTCTTTTCAATATCCAAAATGTTAAGAAGATGTTTAGATTGTCATCTTTACTGATTTCTATTGAGGAATAAAATTCAAGTAGAAATCTTGGACAAGTTTCTTCATGGAGTTCATATATTTTCAAAAGTTTGATAACTTGAAAAAGGGTTTGAATATTGTCGTATTTATTGGATTCAGAGGATATAGGTCGACCTTCATGGATTGACCTACATTCTAGGTTTCGAATGATGGATTTTAAGATATCAGGAATATAGTTTTCATCTGAGAATGTTGGAACGTAAGACTTTGTGTACTGTAATTCATCTTCCAAAGTCATTTCACCTATAATTAAAATAAGATGATTTTAGTCAGGTTCCTTTATTTAACTGGATGTCTAGTGTGTGCCTATATGCAACAAATGTGGAGTAACGATTAACTCGACCTAAATATAAAATCCTAGAAGTTAACCCAAACACTCCTTAGTTTGATTTTGCTTAACCAAACAAGTCAAAAAATACATATGAATTATGTATCTCGAAATTTGTTCATGAGATCATTATGCATGTATTTGAAAACTAGGTTGTATTGACAATGCATAACAACAATTTTATTTTGTTCCTAACGTGAGTGATTTGAAAATAAAATTAGGGTTTTGGTTCAAAATCAATTTTTCGTTTAATCTCACTAATGTATGCAAATCCTATGTCTACGGGAAGCATATTAGTTGTACATTGTATCCTAGTATTCTTAATTGTACAAAATTGAAAGAAAAATGGAAAATCCTCAATTTTGATTTTTTGGTGTTCATCATGAACCCTAGACTCAAATTGAAAGAAAATAGATGAAATAACGTACAATTGATGATCTTTGTGATGTTAGAATTGATTATTAGTGTTGATTTGATCTTCAATTGATGTTTTAAAGGTTGATTTTGAGTTTTGGTTGGTTTTTGTGTGTGTTCGTCAATGGCAGCAGGTAAGGGAGTGTTTGTTTTTGTGTTTTGATAAAATTTTGTTTAAGTGTTCCAAATTATGTCCTGCTGTTGGTGGTCCCATATCTCCTAGCGGTCCCAAATATATTAGGGGGCTGCCTATATGGGGGCTGCCCTCAGTAGAGGGTTTTTTACTTGAGTTTTTGACGAAAATTTAACAAGGAGGAGTGACATTTTAATTTGCATTTTGCGAATTAAAAATGATTAAAGTACTTCGGATGAAGTATTCAAGTTGTCACGACACAGAGTGGAACACGGACTAGAATCGAAACTAGAAGAAGGAGAAGAGGACATATAAGGTTTATGGAATGCGTTCCATCATTCCTAAACCAAGACGTAGATAGTTAATCGATTCACGTTTAAGGGGTTTAGTAAGAATGTCGGCGATGTTGTCGACGGACGGCACTTTTTCGATTGAGATATGTCTTTTCTGGACATAATCGCGAAGAAAGTGGTGACATATTTTGATGTGTTTGATACGAGAATGTTGCACCAGGTTTTTGCTAAGGTCAATCGCGCCTTTGTTGTCGCACATGATGGGAACATTGTCGAGTCGTACGTCGTAGTCGATGAGAGCTTATTTCATCCATAGTGCTTGTTGACATGCCTTTCCGGCGCTTACGTATTCGGCTTCGGTAGTGGATATAGCAAGAGCGGTTTGTTTCTTCGAGAACCAAGATGTCAAAAAACATCCCACGGACGCACAAATACCGCTAGTGCTCTTTCGGTCCACATAATCTCCCGCATGATCAGAGTCGGCATATACTACGGTTTCTATGCCGGTCCCCTTAGGATACCATAATCCTAAGTGCGTAGTGCCTTTAATGTATCGGAAGATACATTTAACCGCTTCAAGGTGAGAGGTTTTGGGAGCCTCTTGAAAGTGGGCACAAAGGGAGACACTAAACATGATATCGGGACTACTTGCCGTTAGGTATAATAAACTACCTATCATGCCTCGATACTTGGTACTATCTACCGACTCACACTTTTCATCTTTCGTGAAGAGTTATCACAAAACAAACAAGTTCGTTGGTGTAATGTGTACAAAAAAAAGTAAGTTGGTCATTACGGTACAAATAAAAAAGTAAGTTGGTAATAAATGACCTTTAACCATGTTTTTTTTCCAAATAGAATATGAGATGCGGATTACTTGTGATGACTTGCAAGTTATTCACATATGTTAGAGTGGGGTGAAGAGGTAGCGTAGTAGTATAATAGTTAAACAGTAGTACGGACAATGTTGAAAGAAGTTGTTGATGACTACTAAATAAAAAACAACGAATACGAATCTTTCAACCAAAGATAAGGTGAGGCTATGAGGCTCAAGTGGTCAACAATATACATTATTATGTATTGTTTTTTGCTACAAAAATGAAATAGATTGTAAAAGATTAATTAGTTACTCGTATTTAAAGAATATGACCTAATGAGACATCTCATCTAACGCTATTTCAAGTTTCTCGTTCTAAAAACATGTATACTCCTTGAAAAATAATTGTGACCCAGAGGTGTGCCACGTATAACCTCCTCGATCGATAAAACCGGTTCAGGAATGCACTTTTACATCCATTTGGAATAATTAAAATCTAAGGCGCAAGACATAAAGCATATAATATTCTAATAGACTCAAGTCTAGGCAACCGGGCATAAGTTTCACATAATCGATGCCCTCTATGTTGGTTGTAGTGCCTAAAATGCAACTAAGCCTAGCCTTAATTTCGAGAAACCCATAACCGTTCTCGACTAACTTATTTCTAAATTACCTAGCACGAAAGTTTCGCTATGATTGTCAAAAGTTCCTAATTTGAAGAAGCTTAACTCCCAAACGTTCGTTAGTGGTGAATTATTTAATTCTACTTGCCTGGGCGATTAACCAACTTTCATCTCTAGGCTTCATTCACATTCTTAATGTTCTATAAGTTGATATAAACTAAAAGAATTACTTATGTTTTTGGGCTTAAAGACCTAAGGGTGTCGTATGGTTAAGTTTTCCTATGACATTTTTCTAAGGGATGGTTCCAGCATTGCTTAATATATACTACAATCATCTATTCCACTAAGGTTTCATCCTCAACAACAATTCTAAGGTTTTTCTTTTCAATTTCCATAAATGGCCACTTCTTACCATCTAAAGTCATACATCCCAGCCAATGGGTGATGTCTTAGAGGGGGGGGGGGGGGGGAGGGTGGAGGAGTTTCAATCGAATGTCACAATGAGTGATTCATCGATTTTCCTATTGTGTCTTATTAAGAATGATACATGCTTTTACTAATTTTGGGAGTAACCTAAAAACACACCTTCTTATGAACTTTGGTTACAAACATGGTAAGTAGTCTATTGGTGATTAAAATAAAGCACTTTCTTTCCAAAGCACTCTAAATAGTCCAGAGAGTAGGTTTTCCTACCTCTCAAGATATCATAAGAGTGTATTTTCTTAAGATGGAACAAATTAGGATTCGGTTGAGAGTGTATGTTGAAGTATCTACGGCGTTACACCAGAACTTTTGTGGTAACGATTGCTCGTTCAACATGGTTCTACTCATTTCCTGAAGCGTCCTATTTTTCCTTTCAACCATGCCATTTGATTGAGGAGTGTGTGGAGCTGAGAAGTTATGAGTAATACCATTGGCATTACAAAACTCTCCAAATTGCACTTCATTATCAAATTCTCTACATTGGTCGGTTCTTATTGACACTATTGTACATCCTAATTGGTTTTGGATTTTCTTACTAAATATTTCGAATTGATCGAAGGCTTCATTTTTATTCTTAAGGAATCTAGTCCAAGTATACCTAGAGTAGTCATCTACTATGACTAAGGTGTAGCGATTTCTTCCGTAACTCCGTACGACGGATGGACCAAAAGGATCCATGTGGAGAAGTTCTAAGCATCTAGTCGTTGAGACTATCTTCTTAGCTTTGTGACTAACGTGAGCTTGTTTACCAATTTTGCAAGCATCACAAAAGTGTTGATCAAACCTAAGCTTAGGTAAGTTTCTAACTAATTCCTTAGAAGTTAACGATTGAATGAGACGCATATTAGCGTGACCTAATCTCCTATGTCATAATGGGGAGTTTTCATCAATCGTTGCAAGACATATTTTGTCTTGTTAGTGAAAATATTACGGTATTTAATCTACACAGTTTCGTTTGTTTTGTTGATGACAAACATGTAACTTGTAATACATAACGTAAATTGTAAAGTTACTCGTAATTATATTTTATGTCAATATACATCAACAAATCTCCACGTCTCGATTCCTCGTATGTTACAACACAGGTTCGTACATGTTTGTTATGTTGCATTATGATCAAACCTCATTTTACACTTTGCATTAACAAGTATTTTTATAGAAACATTTTAGTAAACATACAATCGTTAACTTGCACACTTTAGTTTGTAAAGTACACAAGATTAACTAAGGAAAAATAAAATAGAAAATGATTTTTACATCATCCAAATCTGGAAAAATCTCTCAAAGATTACAAAAGATTTTTTAGCTAAAATCCGTATCTGATGAACAGTAGCCGGTTCCAAGGAGCGTCCGCTGGTTCCATTCAATTTACAAGCCAGTTCCATTATGAACAGTAGCCAATACACTACAAAACACCCCCGGTTAGCTCTTGATAATAATTGTACGACTAATGATTCACCTATTCGGAGGGTCTAGGTTGATCAAAATACAAAAGATGATACATGTTTTAGTGAGAGAAAGTTAGAGAGAGAGAGTTGAGAGAAAACTTGTGTAAGATTAGCTTGAAGAGAAAAATATAAATGTTCACCAACCCACCCCTCATGGAGAGCCATGAGGGGTATTTATACTTAGGACTAAGGCTAACTATTCCTAGTTAACATAAATGACCCCTGCGTGACACGTAGTGTCCTAAACTAGTCCAATTCTCGTGTAAGACGCCAGCTTTACTAAAAAGTGAGGCTAACAATCTCCCTCCAAGATGGCGTCACACGTGAATTGGTTACAATGTTCCCTACAAGAAAAATAAAGAAAAATGATAAGAATGAAATCTAGTATTCCTTGAGAATGTCTTTGACGATCTATTTAAACACTCCATCTTTATTTCTTCACCTTGTAGACGAACATACTGCTGAGGATGACATAGAAGTTTTTTCTACCGAACCCGGTCTTGATTGGATTTCTGCTCATAACTTCTTGACATGACTTTAAAAACTTTCTTCATACGCTTCTGGTCATCACTAAGTTTTTGAATTAGCTGCATGTCTTGAGAACGCTTCATTTTCTTGCACTTTTGGTCATGTCGAAGTTTATCAGAATCTGCATCTCATTTGTCTTCCTTGAAGTTCTCTTATCCGAATACTTCGGCTTTGATATGAATTATGCTCTGAACTTCTTCTGCTCCCTCCCAAACAGACACCCCTTAGACTGATAAGAATTAATACACCGTTCTTAGGGGAGGGAAGATATCATCAACATCGGCTCACTTAGGAAGCATTCCAGTTCCGAAGTACACACTTTATCCCTTTTCTGAAGTCCTCGGAAAGACATGGTATGACTTGCTATCATCATACTCATGTGTACATCTTATGCCGAAATACACACTTTATCCCATTTCTAAAGTTGAAAACATAGCACCAAAATCAATTAAGACCCGGAAATGCACGTTTCTCCCTCCCGAAAGGACATGGTAAGACATGCTACACCAAAGTCAGCTAAGTCCCGAGTGTAAGCAATTTATCCCTCTATGTAGTCGAAACGGTAACATCAAAATGGTAACATACAAAATCAACTAAGTACCGGATGTACACATTTCTCCCTCCAGGATGATGACTAACTGAGGAATCATCCTACTCATGTGTACATCGTATGCCAACTGGAACAATTTACTTAGCTTCATAACCCATGATTGCATAAGCAATACTCGGTGAGAAGATGTCGGTACTCTCTTTACAAATCCCTCTTGATCAACCCAAACTAAATCCCCTTACCTATTATGTAGGCTAATACTGATGACTACTAATGGAGACTGTTCAATGAAACTGACCTGAGAATGAAGCAACAATCCCCGACTTGTAACTTAATCTTGAACTTTCCGCGTGACGAAGAAATGGTGCAGAGGCAAATCTCTGAGTACCATATACTCACCCAAAAGTATACAAAAAATACATCACCACTTGAAATCTCCTCAACTACGTGAGTCACTGAGTACTACAATGTTACTCCTTAAAGTGATAGCTACTTTGTGGGTATAGAGAGAAAGAATCACAAAAGCAACTAGATATCCAAGTCTTCATCACAAACCGTATATGCCCAAATAAGTCATCTTCGTTAAGGAGGTAGAAAGAACCGGAGACAAAATAAGTACACTCCTCGTGAAATACTACTTCAATCCTAAATAAGTACCATCGTACAAGAACCCCGTAGTCATTAAAATTCAATAAAAGCCATTATGAATGAAGGTGAATTTTGATAAGGATCGATTTAGTGTAATGTATTGTGTTTGTTGTGTTGTTGTTCGTGATTTATGAAATAATTGTTAACGGATATCGGCTCTAAAAAATATACCATAAGCACGTCCGTCCAAGTAATACAACCTGGTCATTTGCACTTTACCTGACATAAGTGTTTTATTACCCAGCTTAATCCGATAACGCGATCATGCTTAACAGCTTAATTACAAAAACACAGCCCAACACCTATTAAAAACATCAATCGGCCCAACATGTAATTATCCCATGCCACAAATCCAATACCTGACCCACTACCAAAATTATACCCGGGTCCATGAAATTAGGGATATAAGGTAACAAATTCCTAATAACCCTCATTTCTTAACCCTATCCCTATTCTTACAATCAAACGCAGCCAACTACTATTCTCCCCAAAAAAATAGATCCAATCTCCTCCCATATCTTTCATCAAAATCAATCTACATCCGAATCATTATCACCATATGACGTCCATTCAATCTTCCTTAATCCTTCATAGAAAAAAACGAATCACCCTATATTTATCTTGCTTGAATCAACAAGAACCACAGAAGATTCGATGAATTCAAGGTCCTTTGGAGGGTCTAAGGTAGGGTTCGACATGAGTTTTTTCTTGTAATTGCCAACGAACCAAAGATCGATTATAACATGATTGTTATAAGTCTTTCTTTATTTTCGAAAATTAAATGAAGGTTTAGCCTTTATAGATTGGTGATGATTCATCCTTTCGTGTTCTTGATCATGATATGGTCTTTTACTTAATTGAAACACATGAAAGGATGAGACTGAGATCATTTCATTTTATTTTCGGTTTCGAGTCTTGATGGGAGGAGTTGATATGGGATAGGTTAAAGATGAATTGTTGTTGATGATATGTTATGATGTTGTTGTTGAAGTTTGTTGATGTTTGTAGAACCTTGGCACGATCGTGACTCAGTTGAGTTTGACCGGGTCAACTCGGTAAATACTTAGTTGACTCGGTTTGGCTGTTGGTAGCAAAACGCATCCAAGCAAGTCGCAACCCTCTCTTGAGCAAAACGCAATAAAGTAATCATTTGGGCAACATTTTGTTTGTATTTGGCATATATTTAATTGTCTTCATGGTACTTGTACACCAAATCGCAACAGCAAAACGCAGTCTTGAGGCAAAACGCAGCCATGAGAACCAAAACGCAACCTGCTTGTCTCCAGCCCAAAACGCAACCAACAATAATTTGTACTTATGTACTTTTTCTTAAAAACCAGATATGTTTTTGTTTGTTTGGCCAAAATGCAACAAAGAACAACATAAACCCAGATCTATCTCTTATCATTTAAGCACTAAAAAAATTAATAGCAGTTCAAATCAATGCGATGAATAGTACATGAACAGTGACATGAATAGTGCGTGAACAGTAGCATGAACAGTATGAACATGAAAGTGAAAAGTTATGAACAGTAATGAACAGTACCGAGACATGAACAACAATCGACAATAACAACACACTACAAAACACCCCCGGTTAGCTCTTGATAATAATTGTACGACTAATGATTCACCTATTCGGGGGGTCTAGGTTGATCAAAATACAAAAGATGATACATGTTTTAGTGAGAGAAAGTTAGAGAGAGAGAGAGAGAGTTGAGAGAAAACTTGTGTAGGATTAGCTTGAAGAGAAAAATACAAATGTTCACCAACCCACCCCTCATGGAGAGCCATGAGGGGTATTTATACTTAGGACTAAGGCTAACTATTCCTAGTTAACATAAATGACCTCTGCGTGACACGCAGTTTCCTAAACTAGTCCAATTCTCGTGTAAGACACCAGCTTCACTAAAAAGTGAGGCTAACAACTATGTTTTTCACCACTTCAAAACACACTTTTCCACCATTTTACACACACTTTTTCTCTAGTTTTTTGTCATTTAGGTATGTAAAAACACACTCATTAATCACTTTCATTTTGCATATGATCATAATGCTCTAACATTCATTTTGTTGTAAGCATACTTTCATGATAACCCTCCAAAGCAAGCTTCAACACTTGCCATTTCCATCAAACTTAGAGCACATACATATGAAGATCTACAAGATTGAAGATCTTATTATCTACATCCACTTGAAGGCTTCCCATCAATGGAAGTTCTTTTAGATTAAGCATTTGTATCCATTAGACACATTGTCTTGGATCATCATTGTAGTAACATCATCATTGTGTATCACCAAAGTAGGTTTAGATGGTTTATGTGTTTGTGCCATAAAATACAAGGTTTGTTATTTGGGGATTTGGGTTGTACTACCCTTTTGTGTAAGAACCCGGGATTTAGCTTTGTGTTACCGAATACAAGTGTAAGCGGACGATGTGTTGGTTCTCCGGTGATAAGACTCGGTACTAGTTAGTAACCAGAGGAATAAAGTGTATGCCAACGCTTGTGTCAGTTATCCGTCGAGAAGGAGTTTTGTTGATCTAGTGAAGGTAACTCTCGAGTTGGGGTAACTCGAGGAGTGGAGTAGGGCCGGAGAGGACTCCGTGACCGAACGCAATATAGAATCATCGTGTTTGGTTTGCTTTTCTCTTTACATATCGTTATTCCTTTTCCCTCTTTAATTATGCTTATGATTTTGGAAGAATTTTTATGCTTGTGTTGGACTATATGTTTTATTCCATGTGATATTGTCTGAATTAGCACTTTCATATTAAGTCACATAAATCGAGTAATTTGATACTAAAGTTATAAGATATTTAATTCGAAACGTATTCACCCCCCCCACCCTCTACCATTTACCACAATTGGTATCAGAGCCAGTGGCTTCTAGTCTTCAAAACAAATGGTTTTAAAACCGAGTACGATCCGTGTATCAACTATCCGAAAGCGGACTTAATATGAAAAAGTATGGTCGTTTGTTTTATTCTTTAAAAGTCTTGATTGTTAAGATATCGTTATTATAGCAAGCTTGAATAAAGTCAAAAAACTGTATATAATTTACCTGTTTAAAGCCTATACCAATTGTTACAATCTTTTCGTCCGGGTCAAAATAAGCGTTTTTGGAAGAAAAAAATCAGACCGAAGGTCTGTACTATAACCAGACCGGTTCCATTCAGGAACAGAACCGGCCAGACCGGTTTACAGTACGCTTTCAAAAATTTGATCAACTGTTCAAAAGTCGTAAAAACTTAACCGTAAATCCGGTACTAGTCGTTGCCACATACCGTTACAAAGATAAAATGCAGTCTACCTTTCTGAGTCTACTTTCTAATAAAATAGGTTAGAGGTACTGATTGTAAGTTTAAGTAAATTGAATTTTCAAAATACTACAAAGTGTCTAATATTTCAAGTTTCGTATCAACATGAAAACTCAAATTTTTTAGTCGGGCAATTTTGGTTGGTATCCTTTGAACTTTTATGCATCATTTCTTGAAATAAAAATAGTTTGGCCCTTAATCAAGCTTGTTATACATCTTTATATTCAACGCAAGGCGAAAATATTTTTTTTTTCGTATGATAAATGATTGGTTGCCTTAATTTGCATTGTTTATTTGTTTTGATTGTATGTTCATCTCAAATTGAAATTGAACTGGTTTATTTGTGGATCATATGTGTCAATATTGTCATTCCTTCGCTTGTTTGATTGATTTAAAAAAAATTACATGTCAATATGGTTTCGAAAGGAGTGTTTGGGATAACTTCTAGTTTTGTTGAAAATGTTCTTCCGTAATGCTTAAGTAAGTCATATATGTATAAATGATGTTTAAATGTGTAATATAGTATATGATTACTTGTTGCACCTTAATTGATATTATATACTCTTTGCATCTCATATGTGAGCTTGTTGTTTTTATGTATCATTAGTGTTTGGGATAACATGTTACTTATGTGTTAGCTTTCCGATTTCATAAATATGCATACTAAATCTTATGCTAGGTTACGTGTACTTCATGCAGGCATATTTATCATTCCATGCTTATGCTATATCAACTCTTAAAGATTAAGGTCTAAGTAAGATAGTTAAGTGTTTTTGTAGAATATTGATATAAGACATATGCACATTAAAGTAGGAATGACAACTTGAATGTTTTATCCAAAATACTCAAGTAAGGATGAAATATAATGATGTCTTGTTGTAGCTTTAAATATATTTTTCAAAGCGGGTCAAAGTGATAAATTATTGTTTTAGTTCAAACAGGTCAAAACTAGTATTTGGCAAAACCTATAAAGAACGATTCTGCGGTTCATTTAGATCAAGTGTGCATTCGATATTGAAGTATATATTTTATAAACAAATTCTGGAAGTTTTGATGTTATGAAGTCGAGTTTCGGTCATCTTAGCCATATATATATAATCGAGACAACAAGTTTTGTAGAAAATGGGTCATTTTAGGAATTTCATGTAAAATCAACCATAAGGAGTTAGAACTTGTGTTACCCGCCATTTTAAAGGCAATTGAGTCTAGATAGTCTCAAATGTTGATTTTTGTTTTCCAAAATAATAACAAATGGTCGATTTTTGGTCATGGCGTTTCCGCCAAAAGTTTTAGATATTTTTTGTTTTCTTAAAAAAGGGGACATTTCAAAAATATTTCGATAAAATTATCTACACATTGTGACATTGTCATTTCATTTTGTCAATCCTCTATAACCACTAGTTCACCATCTTGCTCTCCTTCTCCCAAACACCACTAATGCTATGTTTTCCATACTAGTAATAAACATGATCTTTCTTTTGTTAGTTTATCATGGCATCTTGGATTGCATATACATGTGTTGATTTTATGTTCTTGTTTGATTATTGTTCTTGTTGTTATCTTGGTGTTTGATAATTATTTGATTAATTGAAAAATGCGTAATCTTTAGAAAGGATTTTGTTTCATTTTTTTGCTTTCATGCTTGTGTTCGTGATACTAAATGTTAAGGTTTAAACATGTCTTGCATAGTTCATACATAATTTTGTATCTTATGGTGTCTTGTATGATCTCATAGTTCGTCTTTTTGATACTTGATGATTTGGATGTGGATATATCTATGATTAATAGTTCTTGTTCCTTGTTGGCATTCCTTAAATCTATCCGTATGATGGTCTAATTTATACATGCTTAAAGATGGTTTGTATGATCTTTGTAACTTGTTCCTTACATGACATTGCTACATGATATACTTACTACTTGTGCACTTATGTTATGTCAAAGTGTTTTTGATATTCTAGTAGAAGTTTATGATCTTCCTTTCAGAACTGTATTTTTTTGAAATTTATAATTAAGAACTAAAATAGACAAACAAGCGACGGAACATATACCAAGGTTGATACTTATTTTTCAAAAATAAACGAACTTAAATACAATAAGTGACCTTGTGCCCATTGTTAGTGCAAATTGATTTTCTAATCTAAATCTTCTCATTCATTAATCTTTTGTTTGGTTGAACTATTTGGAACATGTTCTTGTATGAATGTTTTCAGTTATCGTATCATGTACGTCTGAATTCTTGAATACTTGTTTGTAAGCTAAATATTTTATGCTTTTAGTTGGTCTCTATGCAATTTATGCCTCTCGATTATCATTCCCCTCTAGAATTAAGAGCGTTTGGTATAGTAGAAAATCATTGGATATAAGCTTTGAATCTTATCTATGAGATTTTGGATTAATCTAGTATGACCAATTGATCAACAATATAAGTGAAAATCAAGGTTAACTAAGGAAAAATAAAATATTAAATGATATTTACATCATCCAAATTTGGAAAAATCTCTCAAAGATTACAAAAGATTTTTTAGCTAAAATTCATATCTGATGAACAGTAGCCAGTTCCAAGGAGCGTCCGCCGGTTCCATTCAATTTACAAGCCGCTTCAATTGTGAACAGTAACCGGTTCCATTCAGCTTTTCCTATAAATAGAGGAGCCTTTTCACTCCGTTTTTCACCACTTCAAAACACACTTTTCTACCATTTTACACACACTTTTTCTCTAGTTTTTAGTCATTTAGATATGTAAAAACACACTCATTAATCACTTTCATTTTGCATATGATCATAATGCTTTAACATTTATTTTGTTGTAAGCATACTTTCATGATGACCCTCCAAAGCAAGCTTCAACACTTGCCATTTCCATCCACCTTAGAGCACATACATATGAGGATCTACAAGATTGAAGTTCTCATCATCTACATCCACTTGAAGGCTTCCCATTAATGGAAGTTCTTTTAGATTAGGCATTTGTATCCATTAGAGACATTGTCTTGGATCATCATTGTAGTAACATCATGATTGTGTATCACCAAAGTAGGTTTAGATGGTTTATGTGTTTGTGCCATAAAACACAAGGTTTGTTATGTTGGGTTTGGGTTGGTTCTACCCTTTGTGTAAGAACTCGGTATTTAGCTTTATACCAAATAAAGTGTAAGCGACGATGGGTTGGTTCTTCTGGTGATAGGACTCGATATTTAGCTTAGTACCGGATAAAGTGTAAGCAACGTTGTGTAAGGTTTCTCCGCCGAGAAGGGAGTTTGTTGATCTAGTGAAGTAACTCTCGAGTTGGGTACACGGGGAGTGGAGTAGGACGGAGAGGAGCTCTGTGACTGAACCACTATAAATAATCGTGTTCGGTTTGCTTTCTCTTTACATATCGTTATTCCTTTTCGTTTTAATTATGCTTATGATTGTGGATTGATTTTTATGCTTATGTTGTGACTATATGTTATTCATGATTGATATTGTCTTGAATTAGCACTTCTCATATTAAGTCACGATAAATCGAGTATTTGATACAAAAGTTTTAAGATTTTAATCAGAAATGTATTCACCCCCCTCTAAGTTTACCACATATCTTTTGGCTTATTTTCTAATTTCATCACATACAAGCCTTTCTTCCTAATACCTCTACCTATGAGTTTACCATCCTTAGTGATTTCACTATCATGTTCAGAAAATGTTACTCTACATTTATTATCACATATTTGTTCTATACTTAGCAAGTTAAATCCTAAATTATCAACATGTTCTACATTATCTATTTTGAGAGAGTCATTAGAAATCGTACCTTTTGCCAATGATGTTAGCGCGAAGATTACTACCAAAAATGTCGTTACCTCCATTGTATGCCTTGTAAGTGGAGAAGAGCTTTCGGTTGCCCGTCATGTGTTTGGAGCATCCACTGTCCTTGATCCATTCGTCAGGCTCCAAGTCGACTCTAAGGCATATCTATTTATATAAGACAATAACTCAAACATTTGGTCCCCAATATCTCATGGGTCCAAAGTTGTTAGTGCCAAACATCCTTGCTTTGAGCAATTTGGTTAGATGTGCGCGAAGACAATTTCCCATGGCATGTAACTTTGAGTGGAAAGTGTTCCAAATTACATGAAAGCATGGGTTGGTTTGTCAGTTCCAACATGTCTTTTTGGCTGCGGTCTTTTAGGACGAGAATAATTATTATTGACTCTTCTAGGAGGTGGAGTTTTTGATCTAAAATTGGTTTTTAAAAATCCAACTCCGGGCTTTGTCAATGGTTTATAAAATTGTTTGACTTCATTGTCATTAGCCACTGGAATTTTGACTTTGTTTACAATTAGGTGTTTTGGTCTAGGACCCAAAATAGATTTTTAAAAAGACACATTTTTTCAGAACCAGGCGTTACTGGTAGCGGTCCCATATTTATCTTGTGGGCCGCCTGAACATTAAGGGGGCCGCCATAATTATAGGACCTCCATCAGAAGACGTCTTTTTCTGAGCTTTTACAAATTTATTTCCTTAGTTCCACTATATGATGCTTCATTTGAATTAAACCCCAAACCTAATTTATCACCGGATGGTTTTTGATTACTTAACATTTCATTCAAGCAATGTGTACTTTTTTCCAATTTGTTTAATCTAGTAGATTCTTCTTTGTGCTTTTCATTTTAAATTTGAAGTGTATGACACTTTGCACAATCGAGATCAACTCCCTTGTTTTTCTCGAGTATGGATAATTTATCTTTTAATTCTCTAAGCTCATTTTCTAGACTATTTCTAATAGCTTTTAATCTTTTGTTCTTAGTGATTATCTTTAAACTCATTTTTTCTGCACATTTATCAATTTCATTGTCTAAAGCTAAATCATCAATTGATGAGTTTTCATCACTAAAGTAAGAAGATTCGGAACATACCTCATTTGGTGCTTGAGCTACAAGACATGTCTCGTCTTGGATCTTTTCATCATCTTCTTCACCGCTATCGCTCCAAGAACCTCCAACAAATGCTCTTTGGTTCTTGTCTCTCGGTGGCTTTGGACATTCTCCAATAAGATGATTTGGATCTCCGCATCTAAAGCACTTCCTTTCACTTTTGCCATTTTTGTCGTCTCGGCTTCTTTGAAAGGTCTTTTTGTCGTTCCGAGGTTGTCTCACGAATCTACCTCTTCTCTTAAAGAACTTCTTGAAGTCTCTTACCGCCATGGCGTACTCTTCATCTTCACTACCGGAAGTCGAACACTCTTCATCACTAGATTCGTTCTTAGCCTTTAAAGCAAGAGATTTTCTTTTAACTTTTGATTTGACTATTTCAGAATCTTTCTTGATGATCATCTCATGGACTTTGAGGTTTCCAATGAGCTCATCAAGAGATAGTGATGTTAAGTCTTTCGACTCTTCAATCGCCGTGACCTTTACTCTCCATGTAGGATGTAAAGCCCTAAGAAACTTCCTTACGTAGTTCTTACTAGAGTAACATTCATCAAGAGCTTTAAGACTAGTAATAATAGTATTAAATCTAGCAAAAGCACTATCTATAGGTTCATCTTTTGAAATGACTAATTGTTCATATTGTTGAACCAAAAGGTCGATCTTATTATCTTTGACTTAGGGGTGTTGATCGGTTCGCTTATCGGGTTATTCGGTTAGTTCGGTTAAATTTTTTTTGGGTCAACCCGAAAACCGAACCGAACTAGAATTCAACCGAACCGAACCGAAAACTGAATTCGAATTCGATTCGGTTCTCGGGTTGACCCGAATAACCCGAATTTCACTTAATAATTACATAGATTTTTATTAAAAAAAATTATTATTAACATAAAAAGTGTTTTTTCTATATTATGATAACATTTTAATAGTATTTATATATATAAATATATAAAAATATATATATAATTATATGAATTCGGTTTTTGGTTTGGAGTGTCAAACCCATATCCAACCCAAGAACCGAATTAGTAGTTCGGTTCGGTTCGGTTTTGGCGAATTCGGTTCGGTTATTTTCGGTTCTGTTCGGTTTTGATTTTTGGTTTTTTTAGTTTTTTCAGTTTTTTCGGTTTTTATGCTCACCCCTACTTTGACTTGGCTATTACCTTGATGGGTAATTAACAAAGTTTTCCAAATTTCTTTTGCCATATTACACATGAAAATTCGTTCATGTTCTTTTATCGGCAAAGCATTGTAAATAACCATTTTGGCTTCATTATTTTTCGCAAGCCTTCTTTTAAGATCATCAGTTTGTTTTTCAAAAGAGACAACCTCATCGAGTTTGGTTTTCGGATTTTGAATAATGGGTTGAAAATCACTATTGGTAATAACATGCCAAAGATCTAGATCTTTTGATTTAACATATGTCTCGATTCTATTTTTCCAATAAATAAAACTATCACTTTCAAAAAGTGGCGGTCTTTGCCTATATTGACCTTCTAGATACTTGTCGGAATCCATAGATCGATCCAAGCTTTAAAATATAATATATTTTAAAAATCTTGAGTGACCTTGGCTCCTGATACCAATTGTAAGAAACTAGAAGGGGAGTGGGGGTTGAATAGTTTACCTATTAATTGACCGTTTTAAAACTTTGCTTATAAAATGGTTTGATTCGAGTTGTATGTCAATAAATCAACAATATGAATCAAAACTAAATATCTAATGCAATGAACTAAGTAAACAATAACAATATAGAGAGATAGAGAAAGAAACGATCAAACCAAGACATCAAGATTTATAGTGGTTCGGCTACGAAGCACCTCTTCGTTCCTACTCCACTCTCCGAGTACTCCAATCGAGATTTCACTATGTCAACAAGCTCCCTTTAGGCGGAGAAAACCGTTTACACATCGCTTACTTTTTTTTCTGACACTAAGCTAGATGTCGAGTCTTAATCTTAGCTAGAACCAATCTAAGACTTCACTAAGTCTTTACAAACTCACAAGATATATACTTTTGGATTGACACACAATCCAAATCACAAAAAACACAATTTACACAATTGGATCTACACACAATCCAATTTACACAACAACACAAAGTTGATATAATAAAGACTTGTGATCTTGAGGAGGAAAAAGGAGATCACTTAATAACAATTCGTATGTAGAAGAATACGATTGTTCTTCTCTTGCACTTGATTAGAAAAAAAAGGGAGGAAGAAAGAATTAATCACTTGAAACAAGATCAAGGTATGTTAGTGATCAAGATATGTGTTTTAATAATACATTTCTTTTATAAATAAATATTTTGTTTTTATATTTTTATAAAAACACTTTTGTAGAAATGTAAGGTTTAAGAAAAATATTTTCTTGATCACTAATCATGTTTAATGATTTGTTTATCCATACCTTAAGTGATTAATCTTAGAAATAGAATTTTACGGTTAGTAATTTATAAACGTTTATTTTTATCGTAAACGTTTTTACATTTTGTTATTATCAAAACGTCGAGAGGTCGAAAAATAAAAATAACGTTTTTAGACATTATTTGTATTAACAGGTTGTTTTCGGTTCCGTTCTGTTTTTTTAGTTGTTTCGGTTTTTCTGCTCAACCCTACAGGCCCTACCCATACATTTGGCCCAATTCTCTTTGTTAGGTAGCCCAACAATGAACAAATAGCACAATAAATAAAAAAATATAAAGGCGATCTATCATTTTGTTCCAACACGAAATTAAAAAAATAATCTACACTATCAAGAAACTAAAACTCACACGAAAAACTCAACAGCATTTAGTCACACTCAAAAGAAAATTATGACAAATCCAATTATTAGAAAAATAGCCCTTGCGGTAACTCAACTACAAAAGAAAACCCATGTTACTAGGTGAAAATTCACATAAATCATTTTTCTTATGCATATGTACATAACATATTAAATCGCAATTGATATAACATAGTGTAATAAGTTACTCATTTATCAATGTAGTTAGGCAAAAAGTATAATAAGTTAGTGTATTAACGTGGGTGTCGAACAACGAAAATCAGCCCATTTGGTTGCCTATTGCACTATATAGATAACTAGTTTCATGGCCCGCCCGTTAGGCGGGGAGCTTTAAGATATTGTTGGAAGAAACGTATATATTTTGAAACTTGAAACAAATGTTTGAATTTTAAGGTATTGTTGGAAGAAACATGTATATTACTTTAATATATAAAACATCGTTCTACATATTAACGTGTGCGTCTCCGTAGACTCGAACAATTTCTGGACATATATAATTTATATTTGTTCATATTCCAACACGTTCAAGCTCGAGACAACATATCTAAGTGAGGAATTACAAAACACGCTCCATGAACATATGCTTAGCTTGGAACTTAAGCTAAATATTGCAAGTTTATAAGCCAACCTGGTTTGTGCCGATGGCTTTTTCAATTCTCAACAAACTGATTAACGTATTAATAAATTAAGTTAATCTGTTTCATAAGCTGGAGTTGTCTGGTTTTAACTTTGGTGTTAATGTTGATTAAGAATATGTTGTTCAATAAACCAAAGCAACTGGTGGATCTAAAGAAACTAAATTGTGAGTAATTAAGAAATAAGATCAGTTTTTTAAGCTAAATAATTTTTTTCGAACCGTTGCTCTTACGCCATAACCCATACTAAAAGACAGTTTACTCTGTTTAGACACCAAAAATCAAACTGGGCCGGATGCAACTTGTTTACAGCTCAACCGTTTAAGCAGAACTGTGGCCCAAATACTATTTAAGCCTTTAATATTTTCTTTAGTAGAATAATGTTTCACATAGCAAATGTCACTAGAGAAATATCATTTCGTCATTTATTGGCATCATCACCCATCAAGACTACGTACGAACATGAGAGATGTAAACAACAAAGTTTCTATGACAAGAAAAAGTATAAGCTTGAATAGTTCGTTATGTTATTGATAGTCCAAACATATGCTAACTTAAGACTATCAGGTTGTTTTCATGTATTGATAGTTAGTTTTTACAATTTTTTTTAATCTTTGTATTCTACTATCTTACCAATATACTGTCACTGGTGAAAATTTTTGATATTCTGAATTTCTGAACCAAAGTTTACTTGCTAAACAACCCTTGAACCAATGGTTTTCTTTTAGTCCAAGTAATAAAGAAAACCTAAATGATGTCACGCCTATATCTATCTCTACTCATTATAAAACATTTAGGACATCTTAAAATTTTTAAGAACAAAAAACATTTTTTGTTATAGAAAGTATTGTATATGTACATATAAATTACATTACATCCAAATTAAATGTCTTTAATTGTATAGATTTGTAACATATAAATGTTCATAAAGTCCATTGTTTCGTAACAGCCCATTTAATATTTTTGTAACGGCCCATTTAATCCGCCATCACCTAAAACACCTTTTGGTGGTTATTAATTGACAAACGAATGTTTCATAAATCGAAACGTAGTTTCCTGAATCACTGTTTTAAAACCCGTTGATTCAACCGGTTCATCTAGTCGAACCGATGACCCGTGATGCAAGCGGGCCAGTGCTAGCTGATTTTATGAGGATTTAAAACCCGGATTAAATAGCCGGCAGCATACCCGGGGCGAACCGATGCACCGGGCCCAACAGTTTTCATAATAATCCATTTAAAATCATTTAAAAAAACATCCCATGTAAAAGGTGAGTAACCACAAACTTTATGGTTTAATATTAATTGTATATGTTATATTGACCTTTTAAAGTGTTATTAAAAGTATGGACTGTTACAAATATAACTTTAATTGCTTATAATTAGAAGTCTTAATTGCTTATATTCTTTTTATAAAACGTACAAAGCCCATTTTAACCTCATTTATCGCCATGTAACAGCCCACCCCAAAATTCATATATAATCAACTTAAAAGTCACACAACAACAAAATACCACTCTCATATTTTCAATTTCATTCTCTCTTCTTTTTCACTCACTCACCATGTCACGCCCACCACTGCCTGAAGGCTCGAAGCATATTGTTCTGCCGCCACCGCCACTGGAACCGCTGCCAACATCGCCGCCGACACTACCGAATCTTGATTTAACAAGTGGAGTTTCGAGTTTGGGTGGTTTCGTTGTGGTTTAAGTGGTTTTGTGGCTTTGGTGGTATTTTCGAACTATTTTGTAACCGGGTCAAGGGTGGTTTCTTTGTTGTTTTAGTTGTACTTACAAGTATTGTTAACTAAAAAAAACTTACACGCACATTCTCAAGCTTATAAAATCACATAATATACATAAAGTTAACTCATTCTTTAAACCCAAACCACATTTCAATCAAAACTCGAAAAATAATTGAAAATGGTCAAAATGGCAACATTAAACAAGCATCAAACAAATAGGGGGCATCATCATTCGTGTTCGACTAAGTATAAAATTTCCAAAAAAAGATTAGTTTATTATGCTTGGATGCTACGAGTATTTGTGGTATAGTGATGGCTTTGCGTTAATAATAAAAGAAAAATAAGAAGGAATTAGATACATGCAAAAAAGTTGGATGAAGATGAAGAAGGGGGTTGAAGAAGACGGTCAAAGTTGGGTAATATAAATATGTAACATGGAACCCTATGTATTACTCGTAAGTTACCAGGTTGTAGACTTAGAATTTATATAAGCCCAATAACATGAGCCAACAATACATTTTCTTACCAAATTAGACAATAAAATGATGATATATAAAGTGCATAGAAAAAGGAAAAAAATTGTTATATAATTTGGTTTTAACTGTATAAATGTTTTCATCTTTTTGTGATATTTTATTGACCATTTTGTGATTTTCTTGTAAATTTATACTGTAAAATAAGTTTGTGCCCATCTCTGTAACGTTGTTATAGGTAAGATGCATAATTGCCGCATTTGAAAAAATAATTGTTTCGATGATACTGTAATATTTAGTATCATAATTGCAACATGAAAGTTATCCAAATTATATTAACTTGTGTCTGCTTATGTCGAAAATTGAGATATTGGCAACGCGGCGTCTTGGAACGCGATGATCACGGCTGCTTTGTTGGACATTTCTTTCTTTCTATAAAAGCAAATTAATCAAAAAGATATTGCTATCGCCGAAAAATATAATCACACGGGTACCTGCCGCGCATTGCGCGGGTACCCGGCTAGTTATGATATAATAGCCAACCATTTGTGAGTTTCTTTTACTATTCATATTCCCATTACATCCATAGATCATGTATCTTATGCGTTGTATTGAGACTACTAAGTTAATTTGCGCTTTCTTTTAGTGGTAAAACATGAAGAAGTTTTACGCGCCGGCCGTCTAACTACTGAGACTCATTCATTGAATCTTTTCTTTGTAGGTCTTGTTATGAAAATATAACTTGAGATCATCAAATCAGTTTAGTACCATTTACCATATGGAACATTGAGAATTTGTACAATGACCAAAATGTTCGTAAATATATCTTGGCTCATATCCCAAATTATTTATACTTTATTTTTTCAAAATAAACTATCTTTGTCTCATTTTTTATCATAAGTTTAGTTTGAAACCCAATCAGTTGACCCATTTATTGTGACATTTTATACCAAAATCGAATAAGCCATGATGAGCAATTGGGTTTCGGTTATCCCACATCGAGCTGTGAACAAAAGTAGCTACAAGATGTTGTGTTTAAATTGGAAGGAAATGATACCATCAAATGTAGGCTAGTTGATGTTTTCAAATGCCTTCTTTCTTTTAATCTCTTTCTCGCATGTATTTACTTTAACGTAAAGTTAAGCTTAGTAATGTAAATTCATATGCGGGAAAGCGTTTTTAAGAAAAAAGTCTTTTTGAAATTTCAATCAGCTTATTAATAATATAAATAAGTTTTTTTTTTATCAAATTCTTGATCTTATGCCATAACGCAAGCTTAAAGATTAAGTGAAACTAGCTGGGTACCCGGCGGCGGGTACCCTGTGACTTTATTTTGCGGCGAGCAAATGTTATCCGGCTAAGCGTTTTTCTAACGAAAAAATAAAGAATCTCTGCACTATTCGTGGAGGGTGTGACAAACCCCTACGTCCTGCGGATATGTTACTCTATTCGTGGGACGGTGGGCTTGATGTGTGTGTGAATTTGACAGGGTCCTCACATTTGACGCAGACTGGAATGGTTGATTTTGTACCCGGTCGTGCGGTGATCGATGCGGCGCATCGTAAACGGGTCAAGTACGAGGCTAAGTGTGTAGACATTGGGTATGGTTTTCTCTCCTTTTTTTCTTTGCTTGGGGAATTAGAGAAGAATGCGGTGACCTTACTGAATCGAATCCGAAAGTTCTCCGTGACTCAAGACATTGGAGCACGTGTTGCAATTCGTATTTTTAATAGGATTAGCTTTAGTATATTTAAAGAAGTGGGGGCTCAGCTAGTATCTCGGCTTCCCACTAACTTTTTGTAAATATTCTATTTCTTATAATAAAGTGATGCTATAATAATAATAATAATAATAATGATAATAATAATAAAATGAGGTGTTGGGGTCGGCCAAAAATTAGGGTCGACAATGTCGACCCTAATATTGGCATGAGACTCATTTTTTTCAACCAAATGTGGCTAGTCAACAAACCATTTTTGGGTCGACATTTAGGGTCGACAATGTCGACCCAAGAAGTTGATACATAAAAAAATAATAATGAATAATAATAATAGTAAATATCCTATTTATCAATTATTGATATTTCATAGGATATTTTTCGATTTTTGCCTTTAAAGAGTACACTACAACCACAAAAGGATGGTGTTGGGGTCGGCCAAAAATTAGGGTCGACAATGTCTGACCCTAATATTGGCCATGAGACTCATTATTTTTCAACCCATGTGGGCTTAGTCATCCAAATCCATTTTAGCGAGTCGCCTTTAGGGTCGACAATGTCGTACCGTAAGTTATAATAAAAATTTAATTACTATATGAAATAATTTTTCAAAGAATTTTTAAACTTTATTAAAGTTTCGGGGTCGACAATGCTGACCAGAAATACCTTAAGAAAATGGGCGACTATAACTTGGCCCACCCTAACAAGATACCGCCAAATCGAACAAAAAACAAAACTAATACCTAGCACGAGTTTGGGTCGACATGTCGACCCAACCAAAACTAAAAAAGTATAACCCCATGTTTTAAAACATAATCTCTAATGAATATAAAAATTATCTATAAACATTTAAACAAATTAAAATTTTATATAAAAAGTTATATAATTTATTAAAAAAGTTTTATTATATTTTAATATAAAACTCATTTTATATAATTTAATATACGAAAAGGGGAACGGATCCGACCCTCGGCCGAAACGAACCAATTTATATTTTGTTTAATAAAAAAAGATATATATTTTATAAAAAAGTTCTTTTATATTTTATAAAGAAAAACTCACTTTTCATACCAATAATTTGCATACGAAACGATGGGAAAAAGGAACCGGAGCTCCAGGCCGCAGCAACTCGAACCAAATTATATTTTTTATAACAAAGTTATATATTTTATAACAAAAGTATTATATATTCTTAAAAATCAATTTTATATAATAATTCTATACGAAATGGGAACCGGACCGACCGGCCGAAACGAACCCATTTTTAATTTTTTTTAAAAGTTAGTATACTTTTATAAAAAAGGTTTTATTATAATTTTAATAAAAATCAATTTTCAATAATTGTATTCGAAACGATGGACCGGATCCGACCCGGCGAACCGAACCCAATTTATATTTTTTATAATAAGTTAGATATTTTATAAAAAAAAAGTTTATATATTATTATAAAAAATCATTTTATATAAATTAATTATAAACGAAACGGGGAACCGGAAATCCGACACGGCCGAAACGAACCAATTATATATTTTTTTTAAGATTATATATAATTTATAAAAAGTTTTATTTTATTTTATAAAAACATCATTTTATACAATATTATGTATACGACAAACGTAGAGGAACTGGACCGACACGCGCCGAACGAGATAAACTAACCAATTTATATTTTTTTATCAAAAAGTTCTATATTTATAAAACAAGTATTATATATTTTTATACAAAATCATTTTCTATATAATATTATATACGAAACGGGAAAAACCGGACCTCCGATTCCAGCGAAACGAACAATTTTTTTTTTTTTTTAAAGTTATTATTT
The DNA here is from genome assembly GCA_026074375.1 of Tanacetum coccineum. NCBI lineage: Eukaryota > Viridiplantae > Streptophyta > Magnoliopsida > Asterales > Asteraceae > Tanacetum > Tanacetum coccineum. The sequence goes on along the minus strand of BQNB010009284.1, from coordinate 55,850 downwards.
TATAAAAAAAGATTTATATATTTTATTAAAAACATCATTTTATACACATAATTGTATACGAAACGTGGAACGGACCGACGGTCCGAAAAAACGAACCCAATTCTATATTTCTTTTTTAAGTTATATATTTTATAAAAAAGCTATTATATATTTTATAAAAAATCATTTTATATAATAATTATATACGAAACGAGGAACCGGACCGACCCGGCCGAAACGAACCAATTTATATTTTTTATAAAAAGTTATATATTTTATAAAAAATTTTTATATATTTTATAGAAACTCATTTTTATACAATAATTGTATCGAACCGGAGGGAACGGAAGACCCGGCCGAAACGAACCCATTTATATTTTTATTAGAAGTTCTATATTTTATAAAAAAGTTTTAAATATTTTATAAAAAATCATTTTATAAATAATTGAATCCGAAACGAGGCCCCCGGAAAACCCCGACCCCGGCCGACACGAACCCAATTTCTATTTTTTATTAAAAAGTTCTATATTTTATACAAAAAAAGTTTTATTATTATATAAAATATCATTTTATTTACTATTTATATACGAAAACGGGAACCGACCGACCGGCCGCACAGAAACCAATTTCATATATATTTTACAACGTTAAAAAGTTATATATTTTATAAAAAAGTTTTATATATTTTATAAAAAATCACTTTATTAAGAGGAGTGAAATTATATATAAATATTTAAAACAATTAAAAATTAAGAAATTTTTAATAGATGAGGTATCACTTTATTAAATGTAGTTTAACCACAATAAATAATCAAAATACACGGAATGATTCCTAATCGATTAACGTTTATTATTATAATATCAAATTACATTAGAAATCGATAAACACTCAAACATTAAAGCATACTAAGTTTTCCCATCTCAAACATTAAAGCATATTAAGTTTTCCTACATTCCAAATGCTAAAATGATTTATCTTAATGAAAAACTACTCCATATTAAGGTTTCTCATCCCTTGGTAGATCTCGTGAAGTATTCCTGCTGACTCTAGTGTGTGGTTCTCGGGATGCCTTGCCATCTCTAGTTGTCCCTCTAGTACACTTATCCTTGCCTCTAGTGTCTTTATTCTTTCAGCCAAGAACTTACAATTTGAGCACTCTGCCATTCCGAGATTCTGTGCAGATCGTGGAGAATGACTTGGTCGTGAAGAAGTTCCCGGAGAATGACTTGGACGTGAAGAAGTTCCCGAAGAATGACTTTGAGGTGTTGACGGTCCAGGAGAAGCATCCATCCACATAAAGTAGCCACATCCTCTCTCTGTAGTTCCTGGCTGTTACGTAGTAAGGAAATCATAAGAAAAGTCATTTTGACAAGCTAACTATTTTATATTACATAAATAGTTATGCTTTGATAGTTCACCTTTGAATTAGGACATGCGTAGTATCGTTGACCATAGCTGTGATCTCTGCATGATGTTCGCAACACCACATTTCCGTTTTTACACTTGCACAACCAAGTTTGATTAGATCGCTCCATCTGGTGACAGTTGATCGAGGTGGTGGTGAATGTGGTGGTGGTTGTGAGGATAAGAGTGTGTGTGTGCTTGGGAGGATAAGATACTATCTGTTTTAATGGTAAAGAAGAATGCTTGGCGGGAGTATTTGGAGGGTGTTTTTGGCGGGTGTTTTTGGCGGGAGTATTTGGCGGGTGTTTTGGGCGGGAGGAGGGAGTGCAAAATGCGCGCGGTATTTTGGCTTCTGGAGGGAGTTTTTGGCGGGTGATACGTTGAACCGCTAATGTTGTAATAGTAGCTGTAGTAATGATAATGTGACAGTTGTAGAAGTGAACTCTGACGATAGTAGTAACAAAAACTACGGTGACGGCGTGTGTAGTGGTGGTAGATGATTGAAAATATTGGTTGGTAATGATATTTGCTTGGTAATGAACTATCTCGTCAGTTGAACGTCTAACGTATAACCATAACATATCGACTCGTCCGTTGAACCTCTAACATATAACCATAACATATCGACTCGTCCGTTGAACCTCTAACATGTAACCATAACATATCGACTCGTCCGTTGAACCTCTAACATATAACCATAACATATCGTCTCGTCCGTTGAACCTCTAACATATAACCATAACATATCGTCTCGTCCGTTGAACGTCTAACGTATAACCATAACATATCGACTCGTCCGTTGAACGTCTAACGTATAACCATAACATATCGACTCGTCCGTTGAACCTCTAACATATAACCATAACATATCGTCTCGTCCGTTGAACCTCTAACATATAACCATAACATATCGTCTCGTCCGTTGAACGTCTAACGTATAACCATAACATATCGACTCGTCCGTTGAACCTCTAACATATAACCATAACATATCGTCTCGTCCGTTGAACGTCTAACGTATAACCAGGGGTGTCAAACGGGTTATCGGGTCGGGTTTGGAGCTTATCGGGTCGGGTCTATCGGGTTTTGAGAAATTAAAAACTTCATACATAAATTATCAAGAAAACATGATTGTGTTCCTCAAATAACGTAACACATTAAAAGCTACGGCCTGTTTGATTTACCAGACAATAAATGAACTTATTACTATCATTAAACCAATATTTAAAGACTAGAGATATATTCAAATAAAAACACATTATACTTTTTCATTACTATTTTAAATCATCACCACCGCTACACACGCCGTCACCGTAGTTTTCATTAACATTTTATGTTTCACCGATACTATTTTGAATTATTTTTAATTTATTATTCTTTTTAATATTAATGTTAATTATTAATAATATAAAAGAATATTTTCAAATGATTTCTAATTTATTGTATTATTTATTTTTAATGAAATATTTGCAAAGTTTTTAATTATTTTAATATTAAAGTATTGATTATTTTTAATAGATGAGGTTTCACTTTATTAAGAGGTTTAGGGTCGACATTGTTGACCCTAAACATAACACAAATGTCGACCCAAACTTTGCCTCCAAAATTTTCACCAAAAGTCAAATAACCCGCCTAGAATGCGTCCTTAAGGAGGGCGTTTAGAAAAAATGACCAACGACCTTAGACGATCGGCTTTGATTACGGCGATCTAGGTACGTTCCATCCTACAGGCGATTATTCAAGCATGTTGAATAGCCTAATGGGGGAAACAGTCAAGTACCTTCCCCTTGCTTGCGAGTGGGAAGAAATTCCAGAGGCGTATAAAGCGCATATTTTCCCTACTCTTGAGGTATTAATTGTTTATTTTACTTCTATTCTTACTGTTATCGACGTGTGGATATGCGTGTTATGTTTAAATTGTTTGTTTATTTAAATGCATATGTTTATGTTTATATGTAGAGCTATTTCGACCTCGCCTCTTGGTACAATAATCAGGATAAAGTGGTGATGGGCAATAATGTCTATACGGTTGGGGACAGGGTAAAGCTTGGGCTGCAATTGAAACTGAGGATCCTTTGGCGCAAAAATAAGCAAAGGATCAAGGCTGATCATTTTACAAGATATGGTTCGGCCGAGGAGGCAAGGAATCATCTGCCGCCGAAGAAAGTGTGGGGAGACAGAACCGAAGATGAGTGGAATAACTTGGTTGACTGGTGGTCCCATCCGGATCGGGTGGCGAGAAGTCTTCAGAATGCTGCCAACCGAGCGAAGAACACGATTCTAACCCATCAAGGGAAGAAATCATTCGCGCAAGGCAGGAACGAATATGTAAGACTCTTTATAATTTTTGTGATATTTTAAAGGTGTTTATATTGTTTATTTATAGCTTGTTATTAATTTATTCGATATTGTACAGAAAGTCCAGAAAGGTCATTACGAGGACCTAATTGAGACTTGGAGGAAGACGCACTCGAGGCCGGAGACTGGGGAGTTTAAGACCGAAAAAAACCGGAAGAGATACGTAAGTAATTTAACTCGTTACATTCTTTAATAACTTATTTTATTTGTTTTTAACCTTTTTTTTTCTTTTTCTTTCACAGTTGGATATGAAGAGCATGCAAGATCAGGTTAGAGCCGGCGTCATCCCGTACAAGACAGATCAAGATATCTTGGATGAAGTCGTTCCGAGTACCAACCGCCAGAACATGTCGGGAAAGGGCAGGAAGTTACCGGGTGGTGGCTCAACTTCCCGCAGGCGCGGTCCTCAGGCATTTCCAGATGCTATAAGTCGGGAGGAGCTGGATCGGATATTGAGGCAAAAAGATCAAGAGGCCGAGTTGTTAAGGAAGCAAACCGCGGAGGCGCAGCAACGGGCTTATTTGGCTGCATTGAAGGCTGACGCGGCGTACCAAAATAGTGAGACGATGTATGGAGCCATAGGTGAGTATTTTTCTAACTATGCACCAAACCCTACTCGTCCATTTATGCCTCCTGCTTTTGCACGCCCAACTATGCCCCAACTCAGCCCTGAATGGGCTCACTTACTCAACCCTCCCTTCCCTTATAATCAACCACTCCAACCTTCCTATGCCGGCCCGTCTCAATATACCGGCCCACCTGGATATACCGGCCCACCTAGATATACCGCCCCACTCCAACCACTCCAACCTCCCTATGTCGGCCAATTTCCTTTCACTCCCGTCAACAATAATACCTTTAACAATTGTTATAATCCCGTTATGAACTCCAACCTAGCCTCTACTTCTAACAGTCGACCCGAACTTCCCCGCTTCATAATCAATCCCCATAATAACGATACGCGGAGCGTTGATGAATTGGCTCGAGATAGGGAGTTGGCGGGTGAAGACAATGACGTGGGGGATAATGAGGAGGCGGACAGTCAACAATCGAGTGGTGACTATTCGGAGGACGAGGAGGGGGATAATGAGGAGGTGCAGGATGAGTCGGAGGAGTCGGATTAGGCGTTTTGTGGTATTGTCATGTTTGTATCATGGATTTGTTAGACTTGTTACTTTTAGACTTGTTATGTTTGTATCGTGAATTTGTAACACTTGTGAAACTTTTAGACTTGTTATCGTATCGTGGATTTCTTGAATAGTAATTTATCGTATCATGGATTTATGGTATTGTAACGTTTAATGATTTGTTATTGTATCGTATGGTGGATTTGGCGAATTCTGGATTTGATGAAACGTAGATTTTTTTCCGGAAAAATTTCCGGAAAAAATCTGGTAAAACTGCAGCTGATTTTTTTTTTTCCAGGTTCATGTTAGGGTCGACATTGTCGACCCTAAAATCGAACTTTGGGTCGACAATGTCGACCCTAGCTTAGTGGAATGTCTACGAGGACTGCTGCAAATAAACTGCTTATTATATATATATCTTTGGGTCGACATTGTTGACCCAAAATTCAAAAAGAATGTCGACCCAAATTTATTTATTCACTAAATAAATAAATTCATATATTCTTTATTTAAAACATTTATTAAATAAAAAACTTAGGGTCGACATTGTCGACCCAAAGCTTTTAAGCCTTGTCGACCCAAAATTGAGTCAAAGAGTCCCACTGAAAAGTGGTGGCCCCCATATGTCGACCCAAGTCTCAAAGGAATGTGTCGACCCAAAATGTTTTGGGTCGCCGTTTTTGGGTCGACTAAGTCGACCCTTAGACCCTAGGGTCGATTGCTTTTGTTTTTTTGGGTCGAGTATGTCGACCCGAAGTCTTTCTTTTGTTGTAGTGTATATGCATGGTTTCCTTTCCTTTTAAGTTTTGAGTTCTATCCAACCTTTTTTTATTTTATTTTATACGATTAATATCATAAACATGTAGAAGTAGAGAAGTGAATACAATTATGGATACTCTTAGGCTCTTAGCAACATGAAAACAAGATGAGGGTGTATTAAGCCTAAATTTGAAAAGTGTTGCCAAACATAATAAGTTTATGTTTGCAAATAAGTAACCAAAAAAATCCGTATTAATCCCTCTTATAAAAAGTCCGTGATACGATTGATAAGCCCCAAAGTGCATGTGCACACAACTAAGGATTGTAATCTCAGCTAGCTAGGTACCAAAGGGCCCTTGGGCTGATGGTATCCGTGAGACAATTATATCTCCGATCAAGCGGTTGTGAGTTCAAGTGTGTCGGGGGGCAAAAGTGAGATTGACGTGGTTTGTGAAAATGGATATAGTAGATGGCTTAAAAGAAAGGGCAATGTATGTGTTTTATATAAATGTCATAATTAATATAATTAACTAGAAGAACATATATACGGAGTAATATTGTAATACCTGCTGATCATCTCCCTTAAATGGCTTAAACTTCTTCATCCATTCATCTTCTTGCAAGATTGCCCGATGAGGTTGTTTATAACAATCCAATGGTGTTACAAACTCTACCTCATAATCATCCGTGTCATTTAAAGATATTACACGTGATGGTTTGGTTTCCACAATATGAATCAAATACTTGTTATGGTTGTGATTGACCACAACAGTGTCATTAGTTGTTAGACAGGTGAAATTATCCCTTAAAGTTTTTTTGAGAAGCAATTTATGATCCGAAAGAGCAATAAACTTAGTCGTATTTGGTTGTACCTTAATGTAATTCCCTTCCGGGAGGCACTTGTTTTGGATGTTCACTATGTCACATTCTCTTATTTTCAGTTTTTTCATCATCCACATGGGCAAGAAAACAAAACCCTCATCAGCAGTGAACTCGGCAACACCGCAATGGTAGTGTAGAGTACTTGTGGCTATGCGAAAGGTCACGCAGAAACCCGTTTTGTCAACTACTGCGGAGGATGCGGGACAGCTGATGATCTTGTTCCCTGCTTCAAGATGTGGGTTTCTCTATTTCAGTAGTGGCACACTCATATACGATTGGGATGTCATGAGTGCTTGAGCATAAGTTCATGATGAAGATCGTCGTTAAGTAAAGTAATATTGGATCGAGGGTGTATTCTTATGCCATTAACCTATCATAGGGAAAATTAGGGACATTAGTATATATATATTATAGAAAAAGATTAAAATAAAAGTTTAATAAGTAATGGGAGGTTTTTTTTCTATTTTTTCTTTACAACCTTTCTTTTTCTTTGCTTTTACTTTTGCTAACTTTTTTTTCTTTTTAAACCGTCTGATGAAGTGAACAAGACAAACCGTTAAAAAAAAGGGTCACCGTTCGAGAACACAAGTCCATTCATGCAGCTCTCTAGAAGCAGTTACTAACTTCTTCTTGCCAGGCTGGTGTATTCTTTTCGCAGATTCAACACATTTGTAAACTGTCTCATCGCATGTTGTAGCAACTGCTGAGTTTTCTTCAACCGGACTTTCCACGGATACGAAACATTCATAAATTGGGCAAGCCACGAGTAAGCTCCTTATCACAGCTTTATAATCCTGTGTATTATTGTCCGGATATCTTCGAGAAAACATGCAAACCATGATAATAGGTCAGCATGGGTCATATTCGACATTGGTCATGGGTTATTTCCAAGTATTTCTTATCAATTGATTTCGGTGTTTACCTTTTAATCTTCTTTATGTTTTCTTGAAGAGAAATGGTGTATCTTCCTACTAATTCTTGCTACAAATATTCTTACTCATAACTGATGGTTTAGATGCGGAGAGATAATGAGTGGAGAAAAAACATAAAATATTAATGTGAGTGTAAGATGATATGTAGAAATATTTTGTAGGAGGATATAGCAAAACTCTTTGTTATTGGTAAAGATTAGTTTTAGTAGATTTGTTCGAGTAAGAATTATTGCTCCAATATATAAATAAAAGATATATTTTATCGTTCTAAAGCTTGATTTTTTTTGCCATCCCTAATGCACCACCGTGAATGCATTTAATGTAAGGAAAAATGATGATTTGACATGTTAAATGATTCAACTCTCCATTGTAAAATTCCACGTGCATTTAATAGTTTTGAACAAGCATTATTATACCTTACATATTGTACTTGGTGGGCCTCACCATTACAAAATAATAGCACAAAAATGTTATTTTATTATATTATGTATTGTGTTACTGTACTATTTTTCTTTTACTTTTACAGTTATTATATATATTACAAATGGTGATGTGTAAAGTCATTAGACAACGTAATAATTTAATGCATTGCAAGTGTTTTATGTGGAAACTTGACTTGTTGACGTGAAGGTGACATGACAATGTACTAAACTCAAACCGTTTGATGCATTGAAGATACCCTTAATGCAGTATATTATGTTTGGTGTCGGAAGAGATGTATTGATCTAGTGGATCCAAGTTTTTAGTTGCTGTTGTGACACTTCAAACGAAAAGTGAACCGCTCGATAAAGTGGTTCCATCTAGACGACAACTAATTACACGTAAAGAAACAACATTATTGTCTTAGTTTCTTTGTTATACTAATATGACCAACCGCAGATTCAAGAATCTGCAACATATCGAACCAAAGTTCATTTTTGTGCAAACCCGCGGCTTATTCATTGGTTGTGTTTATCTTAATTATATACTTTCTCAAATCTAGCGACATATACGTACATATTCACATATGCCTTTAGCGAGATTGAAACAACCAACTGGTTCATGATTTCTATACTAATTAAAAACTAATTAAAACCCTAAATCCCTAAAGTCCTTATGCCTAAAAATAGAAAGGTTAATCTGATGATGAATTGCTAATTTAGCCAATCTCAAACACCTAAATAAACCATTGGTCGGGTTTCTTAAGTTTTCTACTTTTTATAATGACAAATACTCCAACACATGTTCCTGACGAGACTTGAAAAAACGACCTATTGATTTATGACGTACATCTATGTTTAAAACACATGATTTTGAGAAAGTTCATATATTTTTTGAATATTGTTCATAGTCGTGGATCCACAAATTTAACATAGGGTGTGTTGATATGTAAGCTCAACCACATGGGCCTTAAAGGAATTATTCTAAAGCTGAAGCTGGAAGTGTTTTCGCCTTATTTTTCAAGGACTAAAGTAGTAGAAGTTCAAGGAGTTTTAGGGCTTAAAGGAAAGGTGATATGGAGCTGCTATAAAAAGTCATTCTTCTCTCACAAGTCTCATTATCAGTGTGTGAAAAGTTATTGAGTCCTTTCATCTTCAATTGTCTTTGTTTAGTGATCAAACCCTAATTTTATATTGTACATTTTTTCATTCTTTTTGTATTGTAAAGTACTCTGTCAACAAAAGTTGTCTATTATATGTAATAAGTGAACCAAGGGGTGGTTGGTTGGGTTCACATTCAAAGATTGTTGTGTTTTAGGGCTTTGATACATAAGTTTTTCCACGGTATGAGAGACAGGTTGCTCGATATCAAAGTTTTAAAACAATCGATTGGTTTTTAAAAATTAGGGTTTTGATAATGTTTGGGGGTTTTAGGTTAATTGATTAGATCAACTTCTTAATCGTGTTAATCAAGTGTTTTTAGTATTATCAGATCTTATAGATCTGAAAAATAATTAGTTTTTTGAAAGTTAAGGTTTTTAAAAAAAAATTGGGTTTTTGATCATGGTGTTGGTTCTTGGTTTATTGGAGGTGATAGAGAGATTTTATGTGTGTTGAATTGTTTCGATTTGTGGTTATTTTGTACAATCACAAACGATTAAGAATTAGGGTTTACTGTATCAAACCATAATTCAGGTTTCTGTGTTTTGTCTTCGTTCTGTTGTGATTAAACCTGATCCTTATTATATTTCTTGAAGAAAACCCTAAAATCAGAAATTAGGGTTTTCATTCAAGATTGGTCAAGTGTAGGGTTTTCAAGTTTCTTGAAACTAATCCTTGTGTTAATTTTGTTTCTTCAGGTGTTTCCGTTGTGCAGTTGTTTAGTAAGATCTTCTTAATCTTGTTAAGCCTGGGTTGGTTTTTTTTGGAAGCTTGTGTTCACTGTAACACCACTCTCTCCCTTTCTTTAGGTTATTATTATAGGTTTTCTAGATTTGGCGAAGGGATAGGTTCAAAGGTTTTGATTGTTGGATTTGGTGATTGGTGGTTACTTGTGATTGAAGGAGTAATAAGGGTGTTTGATCTGTTATTTTCTGATTTGTCTTGTGTCTCTACTATTTATGTGTCTTCTTTTTATTTGTTTGATTTGTTAAAATGGTTGATGTTGATAAACCCCCAACTGATAAAAAGAAAGGGGTTGAAGAACCTGAGGGTAGTGGGGGTGGTGATTTAAAATAGGACATATATGACCCTTTATATTTGCACCCACAAGACATTGGTTCTCAGCTGATTACTTTCAAACTTAAAGGTACTGAGAATTACAAATTCCGGTCTGATGCTTTGCAATTGGCTTTACATACTAGGAATAAAAGTGGGTTTAATAATGGTAAATGTGTTAAAAGTCCTGATAATGGTCATCTTTAGGATTAATGGGACACATGTAATGCTGTAGTTTTGTCTTGGTTACTTGGTTATGTGTCTTAAGACATTTACAAGGGTCAAGTGTTTTCTAAAATTGCTAAGGATGTCTGAGATGAGTTAGAAGAAACTTATAATAAACAGGATGGTTATGTTATATTCAATATGCATCATAAAATCTATACATTAACTCAAATGTCTTTGTCTGAATACTATCATGAGTGCAATTCTTTGTGGAGGCAGTTTGACTCCCTTGTTGATATACCTGGTTGCACTTGTGAGGGATCTCCCAAGCTTAAGAAACATGCTCAACTTCTCAGGTTGATGCAATTCTTAATGGGACTTGATGATGTGTTTAGTTCTGTTAGAAGTAGTATTTGTACCACTGATCCTATATCTAATGTGAAATATGATTTTGCAACATTATCTACAGATAAGTCACATAGAAATAGTAATATTTCTTTTAAAAATATGAAATCATGACCTTCTGCCTTTACAGCTAGGCCTGGTAACAATAATAATTGGACTTCAAATAGGAATAACACTGGTAATAACAATAACATGAAGTTTGGTAGGACTTTTAATCTTGTTTGTAAACATTGTAATATGACTGGGCATACAATAGATAGGTGCTTTGAGTTGGAGGGTTATCCACCAGAGTTTAAGAAAGGGAATAAGACTCAAAACAATGTGAATAATGTTTTTGTTTGTGATAACAATAAAACTGATCATGGTAAAAGTAACACTCATACTCTTACTAGTGATCAGTATGAGAGGTTAATGTCTTTGTTGAGTAGTACAAGTGATGCTAGTAAAGTTTCAGTTAGTATTACAGGTACTTTTAGAATGGCTAATTGTGTGATAACGTTCTTTGCTTGAAGATTCTTTAATTACAACTCTAATATAAGTACATATAGTACTTATATTGGTTGGATACTTGATTCATGAGTCAGTCAACACATTATCTTTTCTAATAAACAATTATATGATTTAGTTGATGTCACACATTTAAGTCTGTGATGAGGTGTCATTTTATACACATTTTTTGGGTCGTTTAACCCCTAAATCGTGCATTTATGTCCAAAATAGGTACTTAATCATTCCTTTTCAGGTATTTCACATTTGGAAGAATTACACGTGACTTGGGCTCATTTGGAGAAGAAACGGACAACACTACGGACCTGCACCAACATCACTCAAGATAGTGTTCTCAGCAGCTGGAGACGACGTCACCAATATAACGTGACGCCGTCACAACGATGACCAAGACGACGTCACTGGATCTCATGAAGGCGTCAGAGTACACGACCCAACCCATTATCTAGAATATTCTTTATCATGAAGACATCACGACTAAAACGCGATGCCGTCACAGCGATTTTCCTATATATACAAACCCGAATTTGGGGTTTTGAGTGTGTAACTTTAGAATAAAAAGAGGGTACGAACCCTAGTTCTTTTAGCAGTTGTTAGGGGTGATTTTAGGGCCTAAAAACCCTATTGTACTTCCTCCAACTCATGTTTTAATCAAGTAAGGTTTACTTAATCATTCAATATGTCTTGTTGTGTTATTATTTATTGTTCTTGCTTTATCTTTAACATGCTTGGCTAAACCTCCTATTGTGTTTATTTATGATTGTATGAAACCTAGAATGTAGATCTTAGTGATGTTGCTTCTTGTGATGGATGTGCATGTTAGGTCTTAGAAAACCAGCTTTTGTCTGTATCGCTGTTGATATGTCTAGGAAAACATGATTGTGTAGAAAGGATACCATCGGGTAATAGTCTTCATACTACCTTGCCCCTTAATATGGTTGATCCACTCTTAATATATTTCACATGCACTTAGTGTACCCTTAGGGGCCTTGTAATAGTCTTCATACTACCTTGCTTGTGCGTTGCTCTAACAGAATGCTAAGTAGACGGCGGGTTCGTGTAATTCGTTCATGACTTAGGAAATAATTACACAGATCATCACAAGTGTGACAAGGCAACAACACTAGGAGAAGCAATCTAGGGAGTAATACATGATTAAATAAACACAGTCTTTTATCTTATTGTTATCACCATTAGTTTAGATTATTATTTTGTTTAATAGCTAAAACCAAACCAATCTCTCTAACTATATGATTTACTTGCTTTCCATAAAACATAAAAATACAAAAATAATCTTCTCTCAACCCTTAAAATTCTGTTAGACCCGCCTTCCCAACCTATTCCCCGAGTGAACGATAACAACCCCCCGAGTCTTGCATATACTACTACTACAACGATTAGGTGCTCTGCCTAAGGAGTTGTAAAACTTCGTGTAGAAGTCCTACGACGACCGCATCAATCTCACTGTAGCACACCCTAATGGGACTGTTGCTCAAGTCACACAAATTGGAAGATTTAAAATAGGAAATAATTTGATTATAAAAGATGTGTTAGTGCTTCCTGAATATCATGTGAGCTTGTTGTTTGTTCACAAGTTGTCTAAAGACAACAATGTTGTTGTCAGTTTTAATGAGTCTATGTGTAAAATTCAGGATTCTACTCAAAGGTTCCTGATGGGGGGACTGGTAGTGAGAGATGAGGTCTTTTATTTTTTGATGAAGGTAAAAGAGTGAACAATAGTAATATTTGAAGTTCTCAAGTGTCTAGTTGTATTTGGCATAACAGACTTGGTCATCCTGCTGACTAAGTTTTGACTGTGTTAAAAGGAAAAATAACATATCTTAGTCAAACTAGTTCTAGACCTTGTGAAATTTGTCACAAAGCTAAACAAACCAGAGAGCCTTTTTCTATTAGTAAGCATAAGACTGTTAATCTGGGTGAAATTATTCATTTAGATGTTTGGGGTCCTTACAGCGTGACAAGTAGGGATGGTTTTAGGTTCTTTTTAACTATAGTCGATGATTACACCAGTGCTGTTTGAGTGTTTTTAATGAAGAATAAAATTGAGGTTTTTGATAATATTGTCAGTTTTGTTAAGCTAATTAAAAATTAATTGGTAAAAATGTTAAGCTTTTTAGAAGTGGCAATAGTACAGAGTTTGTGAATAAAAGGTTTGAAAGTTTTGTTAATGATAATGGTATTATTCATCAAACTTCATGTCCTTATACACCTTAACAGAATGATGTAGCTGAAAGAAAACATAAACACCTTTTAAATACAGCTAAAGCCCTCATGTTTTAGCGGGGAGGGTACCCTTAAACATGTAGATTGAATCCATTCTAACTGCAACTAACTTAATTAATAGGTTACCAACTGTTGTGTTGTCTGGTAGGAGTCCTTATGAGTTGATATATCAGTTTGAACCTAGTCTCCTTCATTTAAAGACTTTTGGCTGCATATATTTTTCTACTATGTTAAATGAATCAGATAAGTTTAGTGCTAGGTTTGATAAATGTGTTTTGGTTGGTTATGCTTTTGATAAAAAAAGATACAAGCTGTACAGTCTTCATCAGAAAAAAAATCTTGTTTTCTAGGGATGTAATGTTTTATGAAACAATTTTCCCTTTTAAAAACAGATCTTTCACTAAAGAGTTTATTTTTGAGGAAAATGGTATAACTGACTTAAACTTTTTTGATGAAATTTCTATTAGCAGTCCTAAGTCTTGTGAACCCAATGATGAGGGGGGAGACATTGTAGTCGATGGTAATGAAACTGCAACTAATAATATTGGTACTCAGAGTCCTAATGTCAGCACTGTAGATGGAGCTGCCAAAACTAAAGATACTGCAGGACCTATAAGTAATACAGATAATGCAGTTACTGTTGGTAGCACTTCTAGTAGGAAGGACTTAGGAACTGATTAGTATGCAACTGAGATAAGTGTCTTGGAAGGTATACTGATCACTTAAATTAATGAGGATGATTATAAGTATGAGGGTGAAGAAATTGAGTCTTTTGGTCATGTGTTTGAGTCACAAGACAAAACAGCTGGTCCTTCTGTTAAAAGAACTAGTAGAAAAAGAAGCATGCCCTCTAAATATAGTGATTATGTGCTAAGTAAAAAGGTTAAGTATAATATTGATAAGGTTGTTAATTACTCCAACTTAAGCATTGATAACTTTGTTTTTTCTACTAGTCTTAATAAAATAAAAGAACCTACTTATTCAGAAGCTATTAAAGATAGTAGGAGGATAGAAGCAATGAATCTTGAAATAGAAGCCCTTTATAGAAATAGAACTTGGGAATTTACTAAGTTACAAATTAATAGAAATCCCATAGGTAGTTAATTGTTTTTTAATGTGAAATATAAGTCTAATGGAGAGGTAGAAAGTTTTTAGGCTAGGTTAGTTGCCAAAGATTTTACCAAAAAGAAAGGAATTGATTATGAAGAAACTTTCTCCCTAGTTGTGAAAATGGTTACTATAAGATGCATATTAAGTATTGTTGTTAGTAATAACTGGTCTCTATTCCAACTTGATATAAATAATGCATTCTTATATGATGATCTTGATGAAGATGTATACATGATTTTACCAGCGGGTTATTAAGATAAAGATGAGAAAAAGGTTTGTAAACTAGTTACGTCATTATATGGGTTAAAATAAGCACCAAAAAAGTGGAATGAAAATTTGACTTTTGTGCTCATTGATAATGGATTTATGCAAAGTTTAAATGATTTTTATCTGTTTATCAAGAATGATAAAGATATTGTGTTGGTGTTGCTGGTATATGTTGATGAAGTAATTGTGACTGGGAATAATCTTGATGAAATCAACAATTCAAACAGTTTTTGGGAACAAAATCTTTAATAAAGAATTTGGGAAAATTAAAGTATTTATTGGAGATTGAAGTTTTAGATACTGTAACTGGTATTTGTTTAACTCATAGAAAGTATTGTACTAAGTTGTTATTTGAATTTGGAATGTTGGGCTGTAAACCTTGTAGTACTCCTATTGAGGTTAATCCTGACAATAAAAAGGTTGTTTCAAAGTATGGTGATGTTGAACCTTTAACATGTATCACTCTTTATCAGAAGTTGGTTAGTAAGCTTATACACTTGACTATGACAAGGCCAGATATATCCTATGTTGTGCATTATCTTAGTCAACTAATGCATAGTCTTATGTATTCTCATTTGAGTCTGGCTTTTAGGGTCCTCAGATATCTTAAAAGAGAACTTGGTATGGATATTACTTTTAATAAGAGCAGTAATAGTGATATTAGAGTCTTTGTTGACTTAGACTGGGCAAAATGTAAAATAACAAGGAGATCTATTACTAGATATTATGTTTTTGTTGGGAAGAATTTAGTTTTATGGAAAAGTAAGAAATAGTCAATGGTTTCTAGATCCTCTACTGAGGCTAAGTACAGGTCTATGTGTAATGTTTATTGTGAGGTTATGTGGATCTTGAAAGTTTTAACAGATCTACAAGTAAAGGTAAGTTTACCTGTAGAAATGAGTTGTGATAACAGCTCTGCTATACAAATTTTTGCAAATCCTGTTTAACAAGTAAGCATTTTAAAAATGATTTATATTTTCTAAGAGAAAAAATTGCTGGATTTATAAAATCAAAGAAGGTTAAGTCTAAAGATAATATTGCAGACTTGTTCACAAAACAACTTTCTATTTTTTATCATAAAAAATTCTATGAAATTCTCGGTCTTCTAAATGTGTTTCTGGTGTGAGCTATGGGGGAGTGTTGAATAGTCATGCTATGTAACCTCAACCACGTGGCCCTTAAATGAATTATTCTAAAGTTGAAGCTTTAAGTGTTCTCGCCTTATTCTTGAAGGACTAAAGTTGTAGAATTTCAAGGAGTTTGAGGGCTTAAAGGAAATGTGCTATGGAGCTACTATAAAAAATTCATTCTTCTCACAAGTCTCATTATCAGTGTGTGAAAAGTTGTTGAGTCCTCTCATCTTCAATCGTATTTTTTTAGTGATCAAACCTATAGAACCGTAGATGAGGAGTGAATATGGTTTTCTTGACTTCCTTGAAGTTTACAAAACTTCAAGTCTTGAAAGAGCCGAGTGATGCACTAATCTACTTTGCAATAATAACAAAGAGTAGATAGAGAGAGAGGGAGAGACCACGATATATATTGGTTCAGGAAGGGGGTTTAGTCCTTTCGTACATCCAGTTGCGAATCCACGACTCTGACACTCTACTAGTATAATCCTTATAATGGACTACAAAACATATTACTATTTAACTCCACCGGCTTTCAATAAAGACCGGCACTCACTAAGAAGAGTTACTACCTACGGTATTCCACCCTCGGAATCCACCACTAAGAACCCGTGATTCGACTTAACCTATAACACTAAAAGCCTTCCCCTTGGAAGCTTTTCAAAACCCTAACTAGATCCCTAATGATATAGGCTTGATCCCACGGATACAAGACTTCCCTTACAACTCGATTGAATCAAAGATAGATGGATGAACCAAGTGTCACACCCCGTCTAAGGCGAAAACACAAGGTGTAACGGATAGGATCGTCATAACACATTAATATAAGACAATAGAGAATTCACTAAATGAAATGTTTACATAAACGTGTCATGACGACTCCTGACACAAGCAAAGACTTGTATCGTGGATAGTCAGTACCACGACAACATAGTCACATAGACATAGTAATCCCACAACCTAGGACAAGTACAAGTAAACAAATAATCTAAGACTACCAGAAGATATTAATGCAATGTCATAAGGGGTGGGTAGCTCGGGAGGGCTACATCCTAAGTCTCTCTAAGCAATGCAAGAAGCCTTTATTCCTCTTTAAGCACAATACTTGATTACCTGAAAATGAATACTTAAAAAGGTCAACATAAAGTTGTAAACCCATTTGCTATGCATATAGTTTAAGTAGGACAATAGCAAGAAGACACGCATATATGGCATTCAGTATTGTCACACAATAACAATTCATATAATAACAAATCACATAATATAATTCACACAATATAACTCAATAATATAACTCAATAACATAACTCGATAACGTGGGTCTATCCTCCCAAAAGTATACTGGGTACCCTACCTAGATATGATGGGTGTCTTTTCCCGATATAATTTATTTCCACAATATAGGTACAAATCATACATATAGCAATATAAACTCACATAATGTCCAAAAGAATAGTTTAACACAACACAAAACATTTTAAAATAACGTTTGAGTATCATTTTCCCCCTAGAAAAACATAAGTAAAAAAAGGGCTACGAGGACTCACCTTAAGCGGAGCGATGAATCGAAATAAATCAACAAGTGAACGATGAGCTTGAATCTCTAAACGCGACCTAGTTGGAATATAGTGCTTTAAGTGCTAGTTATAAGTAGCGAAAGATGCATATGCGATTTTATAGGGTTCTCATCACTCGAACGTGTTTGTGTTTTGTATGTAAGTCAAATGTGATATCGTAAAAGTCAAAGTCATATAGTTTTTATCAATTTTCAACGTTAAAAATACGTTATTATTTTATAAGTCCTTTGAACAACCCGCACATTATTCGTTTTCTAAATAGTTCCGATTAGTTTATATCTTGTCTAAAATACGCCAAGTATCCCACCAAGCCTAGTTATCTATTATTATTCATCATTAGGTTTGCTATTCTTATTTTTAGGCAATCCACTTTAATAATCCTATCTCACTTACAAAAATATATCTTGGAAAGTTTCTGACACACATATAAAATATACAAGTGATACTATAATATTTGTTAAGGATTTTATAGCTCATTGGGCCTCGAAAACACCCAAAAACCTCATATTAAACTCCAAACAGCTCACTTTATTTATGCAGAAGTTTAAAATTTTCTGAGATTTTAGTCAGTTTTTACAA
The DNA here is from genome assembly GCA_026074375.1 of Tanacetum coccineum. NCBI lineage: Eukaryota > Viridiplantae > Streptophyta > Magnoliopsida > Asterales > Asteraceae > Tanacetum > Tanacetum coccineum. Next base: position 37,788 of record BQNB010009284.1, on the reverse strand, counting down.
AGGCGTAACTCCTTCGTTATAAGGATTCACGGAATGGTCAAAAGCTACAATTCAAGGAAAAATCCCATTCTACAAGTTTTCTTTTATAAGTTTTGCCCGACTCGGACCCGAAATGGGTCAAAACACCAAAAACGTAAACTGGACAGATTGCGTCGAAAACAATTTTGAGCTGAAAAATGTTACTAGTTTTTACGCAACTTCATTTGGTCATAACTCACTCGTTTTAAGTCTGTTTTTAGCTATCTTTATACCCACGCGTTCGTATTTAAGTGTACTGATTTATTTTTAACGTTTTAACTTTTTAGTGTGCTTTTAATAACTCGTTTTACTTCATTACAAATATGGACAACAAGTATTTATACCAAAACTACCTTATATTTTTAGCCGCAAATAACACAACTTCAAAACTAGCTTAAATCCCTTTCATAAATTGTTACCAACACTCAAGCAACTCCAATACTACCTAATCTCTTCCACCGATTGTTTCAATATCATCATAAACCACTTTTAACACTTATAACCATATTTTTAACCTAAAAGTACAAAAGTATTATGAAAAACTCAAAAACCCAAATAAGTTGTACAACCTTTCTTATTTTGTTAGTTTCTTTATAAAAAAATATTTTTACACAAACAAAGTGATGAGATGTGTGTTTTGATGAAAACATGTGAAAGATGTATGAAAAAGTTGGAAATAAGCTTACAAGTATGTAGAACAAAGATGTTTAACGACCCGAAACCAATCTTGTATCAACCCGGATATGACCACAATAGAATCACTAGTATCAATGAGATGATTATTTGAGATCAAGAAAGAAAACACACTAAGAAAGTGTGTGTGTGTGTTTCGACATACCAAGAAAGCAAGAGAAGAAAGGGAGAGAATTTTCTTGAGTGTGTGTAAGCAATGAGATGAGAATGAAGGGTATAGTCTTATTTATGCATAATGAAAAAGGCTAGCTTACTACTTAAGCAAAATGGCATCCTAGGCCATTTTGGGACCATAGGGGACACAAATGAGAAAATTGTGAAGGCATGTTTGTACCATGGAAACATAAAAAAATATTGTGTGTGTTAGTTGTGTGTTTTTGACGCCACAAAAGAAAAAAAAAGGGGACCAAATGGTTTTCAATTTTTTAATCCTGAGTTAACATAATATCTAGATATTATTGTGTTTATGTGTAAACACATGCATGCAAGTAAATAGCTAGTAGGTAATTTTTACATAACATGTAAAAATGAAACACGCGACACAACTAAAATATATCTGTAAGATCGTAACGTGCTAGTCACGAGTAAACTATAATCGCTCAAATGCCGGAACGCATCCGCTGACATTCTCGCTAAACGCGGTAAGTTTAACGGTTTCACGTAAAAATCAAATAATCATGAAAAAATAAATACTCAAGTAATTAAATAAATTTAAGTCTGAACACGACAGTTGCTACAGTCTCCCTAATTTAAAGGAATTTCATCTCGAAGTTCAACTAGCATTACTTACGAATTGATATGAGTCATTACCAAGCTCAACGTTTTAAAGAATCGGTTTGATTTGGGTTCAACCCAAAAATCACCATCAATCATGACCACACAAAAGCATTTAAAGTGCAATAAGATATGCAAGTAGCTTTAGGTACTAAAAATGGTTATGCTCCAATATGGCCTTCCAACAAGTCGCTAAGACTGTTAGGATGCATCAAATAATCTTTAAACAAGACGACTATCAACAGGATTTCAACTCCTAGCTGGAGCTAAGATTGTTGGTTCAATAAGAATATATAACTCACAACTAGATACGATCAACACTAATGCTCACATACGCTAATCATAAGCACACAACTGGTTCAAATAAATATAGTGGTTAGCATAGCTTAAAGTATTTGAAAAGAAGGGTTTTGATTCTTCTATGACAACTAAGTTCCTTCTAACAGATTTGTGGGTAACAATGGGTTATGTCAACCGTTTATCTCTATTCCTGACCAATAAGTGGTGAACGACATGTATGCTCTTACGACATTTCATATGGGATGTTCATTTGTGCTAATCGTGTAAAGGTTGTTACACGAAACTCAACCAAAGTAACGACTGTCTCAACCTATGTAAATCCATGTTACACATGCCCTAAGCATGTTTCTAAGGTCCAGATGTTCGCTCGCTCAAGTGTTAAACTTAATTGTACACCTAAATGGTCCTAGCGTGTACCAACATCATGACATGAGGCGACTACTCCTAACTGAACTGATGCCTATGAGCACTAAATTTCCTGAATAGGAAAATGAATTGCACAGATGACGTTAATCTATCCATTGCTACTTCCATTAAGTCATGTTCTTCTTACGGCTCGAGGCTGTTTGGTCAGTAAATCCTCAGACATTTGTTTCTAATACATATGGGGATTTTGTGTTGTCGCGCGATTTAGACGGTTTAAGGTGTTTGGCCTTGAATTTTGAGAAAGTCAAGCAATGCTCCATCATCCATGAGAATATCCTCCTACATTCTTGACCACCGATAGTATTACCGTGTGTCCTTATACATCTTTTCACTAGAAAAGTCAAAATCTAGATCTATCGATTGCCCTCATGATAACTTCCCTTAATCACTAGCTCTCGGGATTCAAGGTCTTTCGTCCAGTATCGAACTCCAACAGGTCAAGTTCCAATTCACATCCTTCAAGCCTTTCCCATCCTTAAGCGAATTTCCTAAAAACCTTAAGCTAAGCAACAACTTGAGTCTATCTTAATCTTGAAACTCAACAAACAAGAATTGTCTTGAGATTAAGTAATTAATTGTTAAAAAGCTCAATGTTTTTAAAAAATTGGCTAAATTCTAGGGTTGCTTAAAACCAATTCTTGCCACACTAATAGGGTTAGTAAAGTGTTACGAGGGTATAATTCTCTATCGACCATGAAGAGTAAATGTAGTTTGTTGGTAGAAATATTACGATATTTAATTTATACATTCTCTTTATGTTTTGGTGATGACAAACATGTAACTTATAACACATAACGTAAAATGCTTAAGTTACTCGTGATCACAAATCATCAATGCATTCATATGACAACATCTCTCGGCGTCTTAAGTCTGCTTCTATGAAGTTTGCACCCGACGTAAATCACTTAAGGTATGAATAAATAAATGCTTAATTTAGTTTATGATCAAAGGATTTTTATTTAACCTCACATTTTTTATAAAAATGTCACAAATATTTTTATAACTTTTACAAAACATTTTTAGATTAAAAAAATGTTTTATTCAAATAAATATTTTAAATTCAAATTTTCTACCTAAAAATGGCTAGAAATGTTCCAGAAAACACCTCCCCTGGAAAAGACAAAAAAAAAGAGCGTACTGGCCTGGCCAGCCCCCTTAAATATAAAGGCGGTCCCCTTAATTATAAGGGGGCCGACACCCTAATTAAAGGGAACGGCCAGACAAAAAGTCTTCCCAATTTGCCTATAAATACTGGATTGTTCCCCACTGATTTTCTCACCTTTTGCACTCATTCTTTTCTGTCTAAAATCAGTTTATACATCACCTCCAATCCTTTGATCATTTAATCTTAAGCATTTGTTTCCAAGTGATTCAAGCTTATTCCTCCAAGTGCAAGAGAAGAACTCTCGTTATCATCAAGATACGAAGTTATGTAGTTTAGTTAGTGCATTCGTGACATGTCTTACATTCACAATGTATAGATCGAGTCCATGTATTCCAAACTTGTGTAATAGTTAGATC